>JBBPDB010019636.1:0-12463 GCA_037974465.1 Brachypetersius altus | reverse complement strand
TGCTTCACTTGGTGAATGGGTTAAATGCAGAGGAAGAATTTCGTGCTGTTCACACTGTGTGCTGTGGTGTGTTTACGTATGACTGAATGATCACTTTCACTTTCACTTTCAAGTTCCATCACTTGTTATTTATTTATTGATTTATTTATTTATTAACTGTTTATTACAGTTAATTATTACGAGTTTGACACATTAGGATCAAAATGAAGCATTAAATATTAAATGTGCCTTTTTTTTTACAGGTCACATGTGGAAGGAGGTTAATAACTGCCCCCTCTTCAAGTAAAACACATCCAGACTTTGCTTTTTTGTATTGTGATAAATTTATTTTTACATTGGATCACATCAAAGATCAATAAAAAATTTTAAAATTAAAGATTGGAGACACATACATATATAAACATGCTTTTTTCTATTAAAAATGTTACTCAGGAGCAAAGAAAATTATTTGAACCACTATGGGTTACATCAGTAGGTGCCCTAATATTAGAGCTGACAGTTTAAAGTTAGATGATGGGCAGTCACTATTCTCTGCATGAAGAAGATTATTTTCTGCTCTGTGGCTCATAATGAAACATACTTGCTTGTCAGAGTAACTCTGAGCGCAGAGAAACATCTTGTCTAACTTTAGCTATAATGGTGGATTCAGCCACAAAGTTCTATCACTCTAAAGCACTGGTGTTTCATGGTGGCAGTAAAGCAATATACAATATTAAATACTAAGGCACCATTTACTTCTGGTCACTTCATGCATTTGAGCATCAGATGTATAAAAATGTAGGTGCAAAAACACCCAAGACAGCTTTAAAACAGATATAAATCTGAGCGCTCAAACCACTTCAGGATGTGGGTGAAGATTCATTCAAACCTCTTTAACAGTGTAAATACATTTGAGAACCAAAACCCCTCCTACAGCTGTTATAGCGAATCCCCCTGTAACTTATACAAGAGGCCGCCCTTTGATACTCAGTTCAGCATTGCTGCTCTTTCAGTTTCATTTATTTACTCCCTGGTACACTTTTAAAGATCCAATTGCCTCAGATAAAGCACCTTGCATTGTTGCTATTCACTGTCTCACGTGTTTTGATTTACATTTACATTTATGGCATTTATCAAACGCTTTTTATCCAAAGCGACTTCCATTCCCTATCTACAGGCGACAAGGGTCTTGCTCAGGGACCCAAGGTAGGATTTGAATCTATGACCTCTTGGTCCAGAGGCAGGTATCCTACCACTAGGCCATCATCACCCCATGGTTCAGGATGGCGGTGATGCAGGAGGATCATTATTCTTATAGGCTTCTGACTGTGTTATGGAAAACGTTGCTTTTCCTTTAAACAGAACTGAAAAAGGAGAAGCAGCACAGACGATTGGTTGTTGTCGCCACATGGATTTCAGTCTGACTGACCAGAGACGTATTTGACTACCAAGTTAAAATGTAGCAAAAATCTGATCAGAATACAATCCAGATAGCAGTCCCACAAAATGATCAGATGTAAACTAGGTCTAATTTACACTGAGTGAGATGGCGCTGAGCTGCCAGTTTATTATTATTAATTAATCATTTTTTTATTAATTATTTGATCTGACACAACAACTAACTTCATGCTAGGCTAAATACTGCGACATCACTATACTGACCTGCAATACAAATCAGTACAGAGTGTGACTGTTTTCAACCTCAGTTTTAACATTTATAGTGGTCCCTGTGAGAAGTGGGTCTTGTGAGAATCTCGTGTCAGCTTTTGCTGCTTGAATGAGTTGAAATACTGGATCAGAACTGAGGTCATGTTTTAAACTCACAGTCACAAAAGCAGTTATCATGTAAAGATAACACAGGTCAACAGGTCAAAATCATCAGGTGGGTTTTGTAGACTTTTTCATGTTGATTTCAAATCTGTGTTTAGTTTTCCTGCATGTACAGTTTCTGTGATGAAACTAGTTCTATACTGCATGATAGTTGGTATAATGATCATATAATAATCATATGCTGAGTGTTTGTGAAGAAACAGTGGGAGCTGACTGACACAGATCAGTATATCTATGCCACAGTGTGGCCTGTCTGACTTCACACTGAAAATATTGAAACAGTAACTGGGTTGGTGCCTGTGGTTTAATAAAAACCACATGCAAGTCTATTGCAAATATAATATTAATTCAAAACGTTCAGCATGAAAACTGGTTTAGAAAAGTGTGTTGTGGTTTCTGATGATTACAAAACAAAAACTGTTGTTGACCTGTGTAATTAGTGACTGTTTTAATCCATAAACTCACAAATGCTTTCAGTGCATAAGAAAGGAAAGCCTTAAACATGATAGACATATGTTGAAACTGAAGAAGCTGCTGTTCATAAAAGAGACACCAAAAATCCAATTTAAAAAACTGTATATAATGTAAGTCTGGTCAGTCATTTATCGCAGTAGCTGTGGTACAAAGAGTGTGTGAGAATGTGTGTAATAGCGTGTGAGGAGGCCTGCCAGGGTGCATCTTCTGTCGGGGGTGTAAAGCTGTTGGGATGCCAGGGCCACATGCTTGTCACAGCTGTGAACTCCAGAGGGCCAACTGGCCAGCCGAAGCTCAACTAGCTCAAGCTTCTCTCTTTTCATCTGTTCAATGTGTGTCTGCCTGTGGGCAGCGTGGCACAGCTCATAAAAGCAGGGGACCAAAGGAAAAGCCACCAACTTAAAGAACATCTGAGAGATAACTGCGTGATCAGTAGAACCTCAGCCTAGGGTGGGGGTGGGCAATATTCCAGTATGTGGTCTTTCTTGTCATGATTCTATTCTGAGTAAATCATGGACTGCCATAAACACGCCATTAAAAGACACTTTACTAAACAAACACTTCATATAATTGAAAGATTCTATACCATTTTCCCACTTTCTAGCGGGAACATGGTCTTTCAGTTTCATTTATTTATTCCCTGGCCCACTTTGTAAAAGCCAGTTGCCTCAGATAAAGCTCGAGTTCAGTTAAACTTGACCTTGCATTTTTGCTTTTCACTGTCTCACAACAATATACTGTGTTTTATGTATTATGGTCAGTATTATACGAACACCAACACTCAGCATGGTGCAAGACAACACACCTGTATGTTAGAAAATGTAAGAGAATTGGCTGTTAGTGTAAAGTGTGCAAGTGTAAAGTGACCACACACAAAAACAGCACGAAACTCACTGTATTCTCTGTATTTAACACATTCACCAAGTGAAGCAGCCAGGAACACGGCGCCCAGGGACCAGTGTGTGGGGACGGTACCTTACTCAGGGTACCTCAGAGGTGCCTCTAGCAGTCTAGGGATACGAACCCACAGCTTTCTGATCGCAGGGCGAACACTCTAACCACTAGGCCACCAGTGTATTGAGCCGTGTAATGCTGTGTTTATACTGGCTTGAAAAGATGTGGTGCTGCTTCCCATGTCTCAGAGGAAGCACACGCTTGACCTGCCATCATTTCATGTTTTACTGAGCTCGATTAGCTACTGATAACTTAACTTACTTTACTCATTTCGGTCCAACTTACCTTACTAGAGTGCTACCGCAATGATCAATAGGAACCACACTCAATAGAGAATGTGTTAACTCATTCCTACAGCCAGTGCTGAGGCAACAAACCAAAACATAGAATATAAATTAAAAACAAACATGCCAGTGGAAGCTGCCTAGGAAGAAAATGTAACCCTGAATTACATGTCATCAACTCAAAACTCATTACAATGTTACAATGTATACAATATATCCTACTGATGTAGTATTTGTGCCACATTACCTACCATTTGCAAGCAGTGTTATAAGCCAGCAAGAAGTTTCTTCAATATTAGGCTTACATTCTCTTCTTGTGGTGGCACAGGGGATGCATAAAGACAAGTCAAGCAGAAACTGATAAAACTGTGTTTTGTATTCTGCTATTTTGATGCTCAGATAAGAAAATGCCCCCTGTAAAAGCACCCCCTGACTCTTAAGTGGCCAATTAGTGCATGTAATCGTGCAATCAAGGCTGAGATGACTTGTTTTTGTCCCCTATACTCTGTGGCTTTTAAGATAAAGCAGCAGGGCAGGGGAGACTGGATTTTCTCAAAGCAGTCACTTGTGTTTAGTCATTATCTGATGATGTCTGTCTCTATATTTAGAAGTGAACAAGATCACACACAATTACAGTGTCAGTTTGTATAAACTTGTAGATCTAAAAAAGAACAACTGCATTGCCATTCAGCTAAAAGAATCCTCACAGGCAGCGGATCAAGACCGTTTACATGAGGACGGGCCATATGGTGAGAAAATATTACTGTAGTACTGAACTATATATTTATTTTACGCAATGCAATGGATTCTATGCAAAACATTTGTCTAAATTACATACGTTGTCATTTTTTGAAGTCAAAAGAGGTTGACACAACCTCTACAGTAACTACAACAAAACATTCGGCAAATATTAATGAGGTTACTTTTGATTATGAAAATATAGAAAATAGTAATAGTAATGTTGGCATGTGCAAAGGTTTCGACTGGCTGGTTCAGTATTATCATTAGGATCATTATCATTTATCATTAGTTAATGGCAATTCCAGGGCATGACACATTCTTTGATGTTTCAAACCAACCACTCAACAACCATGGGCTCCTCTGAGGCAGAGGATCTGAAAATGAAGCCAACCGATGTCTTCAAAGTAAGAGAATGCTATTTAAAGATACTGAAGCACTTCAACTTCCACTGTCTGCGGCGGCATTGAGAAACAGCAGTTAAGGCACAGTGGAAGTCAGGGCCAGATGAGGAAAATCAAGAAGACTCAGACAGAACTGCTCACGACAACAGAAGCCCTGCTGGGAGGTTTAGCAGCCACAGTGTGATAATATGATGCACAAACATGATGTGAATGGAAGAGACATCAGAAAGAAGCCTTAACTTGATACCCAATAAAAAAAAGACAACATATGATGTATGCAAAACAATTGAGGTGTACCAGAAGCAATTTAAACAGAAGTGCTCTGAACTCTGGACTGGTTACTTCAGAACTCTGAAGTAAGAACGAAACTCTACAGCCTCAGTTGAAAAAGATATGTACTTTGTTGAAAAAAAGAAGAATTTGGAAGAATGCATTTGACTAAATAGAAAAGAGACTGGCTTTACAACAAGATAATTAAAAAAATTATTTTAAATATATAATATTTTTAAAAAATCCAGAAAACATAATGAGAAATCTAAAATTCAAAAATGCTACATAGTTTATATTTTATGACTGACAGAATAGTAAAAAAATAACCAGCAATGCCACATTATGAATGGCTTTTATTGAACATTGCACACAGTTCAGCCAACTGAGGGTAATTAACCGATGCTAATTAATTGAGGCTAATTATGCTTTCTCTGTACTGAAAACAACTTTTTAGTGCCCTAAAAGTACCGACAATAAATGATTGTCCATTATATAGACTCTGAATTTTCAAAAATCATTAGGTTTTAGAGTTGGTAGTGCACATGTGGGAGGGGAATGTATAGATCTATTACTTCCCCTCAACAGAACAAAGCCTTAGATATCTAATTCCACCAGGAAGCCTCCTCTGAATCATTAATTGAACATGTAGCTGATTGGTACACTGGAAGCACTGTCACAAAAGTACTCACCAAAAAGTCCAGAACAGTTTATTGTCTGAATTTACCAAGAATACATCTTTATTCCATTGCAATATCATCATTATACCGTCCACCCCTGCTCAGGCAAGGACATGGATCTGTTGTGAGCCTGTCTTGTCTAATGCTGCTTGGTTCAGTCTGAGTTCCCCTTTTCACATTCCTGGCTCCTCAGCAGTGTGGGAAAAAGACTAGAGGGGCTTAAAAATAGCAGCACCCCCACCCTGAGACGGGCCGATTCCACAACCCCACTGACCACATCCAATAACCTTGGCCCGGTTCATTCGTCTGCTCTCATGACCCTGCCCACACCATCATCTGTTCTGAAGTGTTCACACTGGAAAACACCAAAGTACAGCATCATCTGTATATTTTCCAGGGACCAGTCTTGATCTCTGCATGATCTTATTATGCCACTGGCCCAAAATAGTCCACTGCACACTCACCCACTGTGCAGTGTGACAGTGTGTATATGCTAGTGGCGTGCTGAACTCATATGATCACTCATACGAGTTACTGCGTATACTTCCGCCTTGCACAACCAAACTAGTTCATCCATGTAGCCCGTAAGTATGAGGCTAACGGTGTAAGTCGAGTGGGAGTGGGAATGAGTGTTATTATAAACTCAAAACATCTTATCCTGAGACTGTTGTAACCCCAGGACCCCCTGTATAGTAATCATGACTATATTATTATGATCATATATTATTATAACTCTCATTGTATTATATTAACACACAATTGTTGATTATTTCTAGGTGTCTATTGTAATCAATTCCAAAATCAACAAATCACCACCTTCTCAATGCATCCATACTTTTGTAATACATTATTGGTATCTGCTTGGAATGGTGAACTGCATGAAGAGCAGTTTATAACAGTTAAATGTACCAAATACTGCCAGCATTTCCAACTGAATTATGTTACAGAAATGTTAGGAGTTAGGAGTCCAGCCCTAAGACTGTTATTGGTGCAGCATGGTGTGCTTGCCCAGAAGGGGAATTACATCTCTGTCTGCTGCATGGAGAACCACATCACCCAAAAAATGGTATCTAAACCCACACCAATGAATAGGCAGCAGTTATAACAAATGCAAATAAAAAGAGTACGTTTTCTCACACGCAACAAGTTGCTTTCAAAAATGGCAAAACATGCCTTCAGCATTTTCCATCAAGTCCCCACAGCTATCCACCCTAATGACTGCGATCTGGCCTGCCCGGTAAACATTTGCCCTTTATGGCCACAAGCCTGTAGCTAAAGCATTGTTGATATGAGCTAAGTCGTGCCAGCTGTTCTGGTATGGTTCATCTGCGGTAATTATGCAGATATAAATATGTCCTGAATGGAGTCAGTGAGAGGAGGACAGAATAGGCGAGCGTGGGCTGGGCTGGTAGATGCAGTGTATGGTGCCAGTGTTACAGCACGGCCCGGCTGCCTGCTGGGTTATAATCAGGTCAGAATGGAGGATTTCTGCCTTTTGTTTCGGAGCTTGTCTTTCTTTTGAACACCAACAAAACTACTCTAATCCTCTCAGAATGTATTAATCCCTGGATGCCGGCGCTCTGGATAATTACTGCCTTCGCCATTAACTGCCATCCATTACAGTAGATGCTCGTGAAATGACTACATCCACAAAAGCATGTAAACACAAACATCTCTAGGAAGGAAGGGTGACGTTCTTATTTTTTTCAAATACATAAAAATACTCTATCATGCAAACAGCATTGTGCAGGGAATATGAAAATCAGCTGATAGATGAAACATGATATCTGTTTTAGGAAAATTGGACCTTTGTAATATGAAAGTCCAATGGCTAATACCTTACTATTGTGAAATGGATCATCTACAATTATATTTAACCGAAATAAATAGCTATATTGGCCTAGTAAGTTGTATTGGACTCTATCAGCCACACCACACTTGGGCATATTACACATTATCTCGAAGGAAAGACAAAATCCTTATTGACAGCTAAAAAAGTTTACATAGAAAATAACATTTATATATCATTAAGCTGTCGTTTTTACTCCATATGACCCACATGCAGTTGTTTGTGTATGATGACATCAATCGTTAAGCTTTTCAAAGCATGATATTGAGGAGATAAACAGAAATCCATTGCTTTGTGCATTTCTTTTGAGAGTAAGAACATAACATGTCAAAACTGTGGGCAAGCTCCTTTCTGGGGTGAGATTAGCATCAGCACAGAGAGGTTAATATTATAGCCCGTCACATACAAGCCAACCGATTCGCCCACTCTTTATAGCATTAAAGCACCAGAAGATTATAGCAGCTTGAGATAAATGGTCTGACAATATGTTTGCACCATTTCGAGCACATAAGCCAGGTCATGAAAAACATCATGGTTGTTTATCTTTGATATTAGGACATCACCAAGACCCAGCAGGATATTGCTTCCTCAGACAAAAACCTTTTACTGTGGAAAATCTACAATTTAGGGTTATTGTTGAACTTGATTACTGAAGCTATTTGCTGAAAATGAGGTGGAAATCGAAATGGAAAACATGATTAAATATTAATCGAACTCGTCTGTAAACAAAATACTTATGTTCTGTGATGCATGGACCATCTATCAGAGATGTTGTGAACTCCTAAGAGGAATGTACACAGATCAAGATCATATACCAACACTCCACAGTCATATGACATATGATACACTCAGTAATACTGATGTTATGCTGGAGAGAAAATCATATTCTAGTAGGCCATGTTATCACATTACTGCTACTACTTGGAGACAATAGCTGCCACGTCTACTTCACCTCAAGACAGAGCTGGTCTCCCAAGCTCCCTCGCCCTAAAAGAAAAGCTAATTGATTTAACAGTAGTAGGATCTGCCCAGCCTCCTGGAGCTGCTATCAGTGTCCCCAACCGTCCTAATGGTGCTACATTTTCTCCCCTGGTCAATTCAGGCCACTGCCAGTTGTGCCAGGCCCTGTTAAGTCTCTGGTTTACATTATCTGTTGTAGGTTCTGACTCAACGTTCACTCCTGAAAGGCTGGAGTCCAACACAGTTTGGTGATTTCCTTGCTATCAGGTTAGTTTGTGCAAGGAAATCACCAAACAGTGTTATATTACGGGCCTCCAGGACTGTTGTTCAAGGCTCCTGGTCTACAGCCGAGCTTAAATGCTAGTATTTTTATAGATTTTGACTGAAGAGCACCCAATGACAAAGATGAGCTAGCAATAAAATCTGAGGATGCTACTTCACGCTTCAAGTTTCCGCCATATACAAGTGTGTGTGTATATAGTTAGGTGCACATTATTTAGTCTTCTATGTAGGCTCAACTGCAGACATCCTACCTAAGGGGATGTTTCAAAAATATCACAAAATTTAATTTTAACAAATGCTCAGAGGTTTGACATGTACAGATTCAGAATTGTTCACAGTGATGGTGAATAGATAGTGAAGTGTTTAATGCCTATAAAAGCAACCCCATATAAGAAATGGCAACAAATATACTGAATGATGCTTGAGACAATTAAAATGATACACATTTTACAATACAAAAATTGCTGATTATGAAAAAAAAGACAAGAATAAAATACATAAAAACATAAAATACTGCATGTTTTTCCCTTTTCATCTTTTTGCGTCGGGTTCCACTGACTAAAGTAAATGCTGGCTGAGTCCTTGAACCATAAGACTGACAGGGAAGTTTCACATCTTTCCTCTTGCGTAAGACTCCTGAACAGTCCTCTGGTGCTCGCTGTACTTGTCACCATTGTGTCCGGCCCTTTGCAGGCTCTGTGCCAACCCATCTATGACACAACGTTCGCCAACAAACATATCAATTTCACAGCAAAGTCTATGATTATGTATTAAAAGATGTTTGCCAACAGGCTTTCGGTCTAAGCATTCTCAAAAACGCCCCCTCGGGCGAAAACAGCCTGCTCATTTGAGAAGCCTGAGTTCGACATTGGGATGTGTGTGTGGACTTGCAGAGAAGCGCAGGAAACGTGCATAACAACAAAAGAGAGGAAGAAAGAGGAAGAGGCACTGTGTAGGATGAGTACACACAGAAAAAACATCAAATCCACTATTATGGAACTCTTCAGAAATCTCTCTAAATCAGAGAAATACAACAGAAACAGTTTTACAGAGGAGTTGCAGGTCATCGACTCACAATTCTCCACTTTTCCTCAACACTTTCTTTATTTACCAGACTCAAGCTGGCCTCTTGCATTCACCACCTTCTTGTGCAATTTCTCCATTGCTCAAATAGTGCTGCAGGAAATTAGAGTAAAAGGCTTTTATATTACAAGTCAGCTCCAACATTAGGAAATATTTCAGGTGACAAATGTATAAAATGGCGCCCCGCCCAGTGTGAGTCTCTGCCTCGCGCCCGTTGACCCCCAGATAGGCTCTGAATGAACAAATGTGTAAAATGGTGAAACATGTATACTCTATCACTTCACTTGTCAATCAGCCTCTTTCTGCTATGATATATTGGACGTATCATTAACAGAAATTTGTGCA
Source organism: Brachypetersius altus (assembly GCA_037974465.1). Lineage (NCBI taxonomy): Eukaryota > Metazoa > Chordata > Actinopteri > Characiformes > Alestidae > Brachypetersius > Brachypetersius altus. The sequence goes on along the minus strand of JBBPDB010019636.1, from coordinate 2,334 downwards.
AAGACTACAGAGCATAACTTCCCAGAATCTAGAAAATCTTGCAGAAAACACACGTCACACATTACAGGCTACAGTTAATACAGTTATTAGTAGGCCTGTAATGATCATGAATGACTGACAAATACCTCCAATTCATAATTTTATGTTTTTTTTCCTGTCTGTTTTTACCAAATATTTAAAGAGCCCTGACTGATTATCTTGGTTTCTATGAGTCTTTACCTAAAAGTGGCTGGTTCTGGTGTTAAGTGATAATCTCTCATTTCCCTCACGTTTATCTTTCCCTTAAGGCTTACCCTTAAAACTTACCTATGAGACCCTTGAGACTGTGCAACTATAAGCCAAAAAAAAAAGCTAAAAATAAATACACAAATATCCAACTCTAAATCATATACGTTAGATTTGTTTTTGCCTTTCCATGTATTAACAAGTGCATTTTCAAATTATGTTCATTGCACTCATGTGCCTTAATCCTCAAACTTAGAAAACTGCACAGAACATATACTGTTTATAATTATATCTTGTTATATAGTTTTGAATATAACAAGTGGTTACGTGGAACCACTTGTTGTGTGGTGTTGTGTGGAAAACGATCACAATCGTCTTCATTGCAATGAGCTTAAATTGCTGCAATCAGGTTATGATGATTGATGGCTGATTATTTGCTCTATCAGTCTGTATGGTGATATGCAAATTGTGCATTACCAATACTGAGTACTGGACATCTTTAAACACTGGCACTTTTACTACATATTTAACCAAAAGTTACAGGATAGCCAATGCATGCAAGTGTGTTATACTTTATATCGCTCTTAAATGTCTCCAGTTTAAGGAAATGCCCATTTGCTAAAAGTGATATAGGGTGAAGTTAATATGGCATCACAGTATTGACACTTGACATTACAGACAGCCACAGAGAACTACTGAAACAGTAACTGCACTTCTGCTACTGTTGTGCTTACTTATAATTTACTGTCAACTCCCTCGTGCCACAGGGGGTGGCTGTTCTTGCAGTTTCATAGTATCTTCCATGCTCCTACACTAGAGCCTTTTAGACAAGAATATTATAACAAAGATTATTACAGAAACATAGCTGTTCTCTCTGCAGCTTTTTTACTGTTATTTGTCGTTTCAGTGTTTTTGGGGTTGATCTTATCTTCCTATCAGCCACAGGCACCTCTGATGCTTCTGAAATAATAGATATATTCTAATATACAGAAATGCAACATAAACTACTGTTCAAATCCACCTCATTTTAGCCAAATGAAGCAGCTGATATAACTCCATGAAAGCAAATGTAGAACAAGAGCCAAGAGATCAACAGGATGACAAGTGGCAACGAGTTACCACAGTCAGCAGTTCACAGGAAACCAGGCTGAAGCTGAAGATATTTCGAGTTCTTCACCTTTAACAGTGCTGAGAGCACAGGGGGGTCCATTGCTCTTGGTGAATTATATCTCTCTTTTAGCCCAATACTGGCTATTGAGCATTTCAGCGGGGCTGCCTCGGTGGTCTTCAGCTGATCAGGGAAATGCAGGAGCAGGGGGAATGCCCTCAATCAAGCAGCCTCACACATGAAATAGCAGCCAGATTGGAAGCACTGAAAGCCTGTGAACTTATTACACTATCAGTATTCTCAACCTGAGCTGAATACACCAGAACAGTGGGCACTTTTTCAATGACAGTGTCAAATATTAGTTGAGCAAGGAATGACATTATTCTGTATAATGCAGAGTAATGCAGTGATGTTCTCTCTTCGCAGGAGAAAAGCTTTTCGTTTGAGCAGAGCTTCAGCAATTTCTAAGGGCATCACACACCGATCAGTCTTTTCCTGCCAGGTTATTTCAGGTGAAAGCGAAAGTGATGCAATCCTGAAAAAAACGGTGGAGATGGAGTGTAACTCACCTTAACGGCCTGACAAAACGCTCCAACGATGTAGAGGTTATGTTGTCGTGAAGGAAAAGTCCAGATCCAGCAGCTTTGCTCGTGAAATGCGTAGTGATCGCGTGTTTTCCCACTCAGCTGTTGCACGCCTGCCTGCCTGTCTTACCAATGGCACTGTTTATATGACTGCTCACATTAGCCAATCAGAGGCAAGCTCATCCAAACCAGAAACCAATAGGAGGCCGAAGTGCGAAGTGCGCATCCTGCTGGCCGTTCCAGCCACAGAACTACACAGTGTTCTTTGGGCCGCGACACTTTTTACACCCGCTGGCACCTAAACAGTGTGAACACAGCCTATAAAATGCAGAGGAGGATAATAATACTCCTATCTACTCAGGCAGGGTGGAAAACAGCTGAGTAACTGTCGTTTGTACACAATTTTCTATCCATATA
>JBBPDB010019617.1:0-12465 GCA_037974465.1 Brachypetersius altus | reverse complement strand
TTATTTTATTTTTGAAATATTCATTTATCGGCCATTATAAATGCCGATACCGATAGTTTGGAAAATGACTAATATCGCCTGCCGATATATCGGTCGGGCTCTAGTACTCAGTCATGGTACTAATACTTATGCATTACTTCTTTTTAGGTTTTAGGTCTGCACGATCTGGACAAAATATTAGTATTGCTATTGTACAGTATACTGTGATTCCTCTCAATATATTAACATTCACTCGTACACACATACAGTTGGAAACTAAACCAATATGTATACACATCCACACACACACACACAATACATACATACCTCTTCATTTCTGGAGAAGAGTATTTCTGGAAAAAGAAAAGCTCTTACTTAAAAGTATTGTGTAAGAGCTTTCCCTGAAACTCGGATCTGATGGCAGTGAGCAGTATGACCCAGCTCCCCCTAATCCTTGCTGTCTCTCTGACGCACACACATGCTCAAACAGCAGAGTCACTGAACCCTAAGCCTCTGCTTGTCTGGCTGGGTGTTGTGAAGAAGCCTGAGCGTTACCAGTGTAGTTATTACAGAACCCTGATGAACAGCCTTAAAATTTGTGTCTCAAAAAGCCTCTCTTCTCTAGAATGATGGGAGGATTTTGAGACTTTCTCTGATTAGTTATTGTTGCTGCACTGCTTTGTCTTTTATGTCTTTTATGTCTTGTCTTTATGTTCTGTCTGCGAAGAGGGTTTAAGTATTTCATTGTGCTCTGTACGCTGTAGCTTCTACATATGACAATAAACCTCAACCTCAAAAATAGAAGCAAAAACACGTTTTAATGTGAATACACATTACTGTCCAGAGTGGCGTTTGACAAAGTGTGTGGGGTTTTTTTCATCTCTGAGCAGTTGAAATCTCCATTTTAAAACAACATCAGGAGTGCTATGGAAGTTCAATGTCAGTATAAACCTGAAGCAATACACTGAAATCACAGTCAGACAGTTTGTATGAGTGGCACCATCATGTGTTAAGGACCGCGTTTTCTGACACCATCCAATGAAGGCGGGGGCAGTTGAGGGGGTGGTGAACGCCTTTTTGTCGAAGGGGTAATCCAGTCTACCCATAGACTGTCTTGTGTTGTCTTGTTGTTGGCAGTATAGCTAATAGGCTAACCATTCAGTACCTCAACTTGTTTTAAAGAAAGTTGGCCAAGGAAGTCCTGTTTTCAGGTGGGGTGACTTGGGATTCTAGATAATAAAATTTTAGAGATTATACCTTTGCCATCAACCTTCCACCTTTCCATCAGTAAAACAGACTTTACTAGTAAACTTAGCGGTGAAATATGACACCATGTTTTCTGAACAAACTGAGTGTATTTGTTTTTACAAGTTAACCGTCTGTGTAAGTTCAGGCATCTAATGAGGTCTCAAACACGTGGTGCGGTGACCAGGCCCTGAAGTGGAGTAAGACCAAAAAAGTAAAACCCAAGTTCAACACCTCAGTTGACTGTAAGGGTCTTGGGCACATTTTAGGAGTGCAGTGAAAAGTCCCTCCCGTTCCTATGAGGCCACAGACGTCCTCTCACTCCTACGTGTCATCTTGCACTTACGCGTGATTAATACAATGTGTGGGTGTTTGTGGGTGTTGGTGCAGCCACAGCTTTTAGGGGAGACTTTTATGTTACTGTCGTAACAAAGCCTTGTATCTGAAGTGGTAACTTTACAGGAAAATCAAAATGTAATTATAGCGCAGTGTTTTGCGGCATCGCCTCACAGCGAGAAGGTCCTGGGTTTGATTCTTGATCAGGGCGGTTGTGTGGAGTTCTCTTCTCTCCTTGTTTAGGTGGGTTTCCACAGTCCAAGGACATCACGTACATTGTCAGGTGTGTGTGTGTGTGTGTGTGTGTGTGTGTGTTTGCCCTGGTCTGGGGATCTGTCCAGGATGAAAATGAATGAATGATTTGATTGCAAGTAATTTTGGCCTATTATTGGCCCTGTTGTCATTCCAAGTGTTCCAAGTGCCAAGCATGCCAGCTAGGGGATATTGGGTTTTACAGTGATGGTGATATTATAATGCAAAAATGATAATACAGTTATGTCCCAAGAGCACCCGCGTATAGTGAAAAAAATGCGTATTGTGTTTTAATGTCTATTTTTATAGTGTAAACCCTAAATATTAATTTCATTTTAAACTCAGTTTAATGCATTGCACTTAAAGAAAATGTAAAGGTAAATAATCAGAAGCAGAAAACTTTATTGCTTAAACAACTGTTAGCATTAGCATTTAGCATTATCAGCGTGCAAGGACTCAAAGACACAAAAGAAATGTTGAATAACTCTCTCTACCCACATGTTTAAACAGGGCACAGATAACTTTTGAAAATTTGGGGGGAAGTTTAAAAAACTGAAATACAAGAACAAGACACTGCAGCAGCTTCTTCTTCTTCTCGTTCTTTTCATGGCGGTGGACAACTTTTCGGTGTGTTTCCGCTACCGCGTTAGACTATCCGTGTAAAACTGAGGGATTACTGTATTATGCTTTTTTATTGTCAATTGTTGACTCTGCCTGCCATCCTTTGACATGCTGCTGTGCAGTCATGTTGAATAACACAGCCAACAGCCATTCAAACAATTAGAAAAGAGCAGTCAGGTGACAAAATCTGTAAAGCTAATTTGAGAGATGAGGTTTAGACACAATCTCCCATTCATTCATAAACAGAACATTCTGTTCCTTTCATTCCCAGACAGCCCCTCTGCATTCTCACGCTGTATGACGGAGCACAGTGACAGAATGCCACACTGAGTCACACTCTCTTTCTCACTCATCTGGGAATCCAACAGCCTTCTACACACTCAGGGTGTAACACACACACGTGCAGGAGGTCACTAACCTCTATACAGTCTCCACACACCCACACACATGCACACGCACAAAGAGACACTTTCACACTCCGGAGCGCTTTAAAGTAATGGAATAAGCAGAATAAGACAGGATTCATTGTTGGAGCCAACTATTTATAGTGAGTCCCTCTCTCTTTGAATATGGGCTACTAATTCCTTTAGTACTCAGCTGCATTTTACTCCCTTTATTGTGTCTAGAGTTGCCACCATAACATGCCCTTTATCAGTGTCTCGATTTTGGCCATGATTACAATGCAATCTAAGGCAGGAACAAAAGGACCCCTTCCAGCACGAAAAAAGGAAAAGTTTCCTTGGATCTTCACACCCCAAGTTTCAAATGTTGGCACATTATATGGCATAAATGTCTATGGTTATTATCTAATTAGAACAAGCAGGTGAGTTAGCGTTTAATTTAGCGTTATCGTGGTAATCTTTGCCATCATATGCGTTTTTTCCCCCTAAACATATCATAAATATGGTCATTGCTTCAGGTTTCTTTAGAAAGAGCATAATTAGTCTAATTAGGCTTAGTGCAAAGTTCAATAAAAGTAAACAAGCCTAAATATGATATATATTTTATTTACTCATAAGACCTTGTGTATGTTTGTCATATTGCCCATCCCTAAGTCTTAGTGATGCTGGGCGACTGGGTCAGGGCGTCTCCAAAACAGCAGGTATTGTGAGGTGTTCCCAGTATGCAGTGGTCAGTACCAACTGAAAGTAAGGACAGTCAGTGAACCAGCCTGATGTTGATTGATGCCTGTGGGAAGTGATGGCCAGCCTGTCTGTGCAATCCCACAGAAGAGTAACTGTAACATAAATTGTTAAACATGTTAATGTTGGCTATGAAAGGTTTCAGAGCACACAGTGCATTACAGCTTGCTGTGTATGGGGCTGTGTAGCTGCAGACCTGTCAGAGTGCCCATGCTGGTCCCTGTCCATCGCTGAAAGTGCCTACAGAGGGCACGTCAGAACTGGACCATGGAGAAATGGAAGAAGGTATCCTGGTGTGATCATCGACATTTTGTTTTACACTATTTACTCTATGGGAAGAAGGCAAGCTAGGAGAGGGAGTGTGATGTTCTTGGCAATGTTCTGCTGGGGAACCTTGGGTTCAGGCATTCATGTGGATGTTAGTTTCTTACTTTTTTATGTACCTCCTACCAAAATGTTGTTCACCCCATCATGGCTACAGTATTCCCTAATGGCAGTGGCCTCTTTAACCAGGATAGTGCACTTTGAAAAACTGCAAAAATTATTCAGGAATAGTTTGAGGATCATGAAAAAAGAGTTTATGAAATTGACTTGACCTCCAAATTCCCTAGATCTTAATCTATGGGATGTGCTGGACAAAATAGTCTTATCCGTGGAGGCCCCATCTCACAACTCACGGGACTTAAGGGATCTGTTGCTGACGTCTAGGAGCCAGAAACAGCTACTTCAGAGGTCTTGTGGAGTCCATGTCTCAGCAGCTGTTCTGGTGGCATGAGTGGGTCCTACACAATATTAGGCAGATGTTTGATTTTGTGGCTGATCTGTGTTTTAAACTTTACAGATTTTTAGTTAAGAAGAATACTGATAGGCTGTTTTTATTTTGGATGAAATGTGGCACCCTACTCACGTTATGTAATTTAAAAATAAAAAGTAAAAGTAAGGGGCATCACAGATCCCACGTTGAGGACCATGGCTTTAGGGAACCAGAAGTTCTTCTAGGTCATCACTCTAAAGAACCCTTTTGACACTTGTTTTTATGTCAAAAAAATGGAAGATTATTGTGGCATAGATCTATGTCTGCTCCTTTTACTGAGTGCGTGTGTGTGCGTGTGTGTGTGTGTGTGTGTGTGTGTGTGTGTGTGTGTTTGCAGGGTTTGATGGCAGTTCTTCAGCAGCAGGTTGGAGAGTTGAGGGTGGATACGGAGAGCAACCTGGAGGAAAACCCGGCTGAAGCTGGAGACAGTGCACCAAGCTCAGGTACTGCTCAGCCCCGTAATGCTGGCTTGTGGTGAAGTGGTACCACTTCTGAGTGTGAATTAAATACGTATGTACTTGTCAGTATGAATTAGAAAAGGTGGATAGTGGCACTACTGGCTTCCTTTTAACCAAAGTCACATTTTTGCAAGAAGTATGAGAGTGATGGGTTATTAACTTACTCTGTTAAACATTTGTTTATCAGTAAACTTTCTCATTATTTTTATTTGTCCCATATGCATCTGCCATTACGTCTCTCCAAAATAGAAAAGTATCCTTCAAGCATCTTCTAAAAACTAATCAGGCATGCTTATAGAATACAATAGTTGATACCTTTTTTCAAATACCTTTTCCTTTGGTCCTGATGGAACATTCTGTGCAACTCCTTTAGCTGCTTGAGATCATAAACATGAGGGGGGCTTATTTGATATGTAAACCATAAAAATTGCTAAACTAAATGACTGCATTTATTTAAATATCACTTCCTTGAAGGGACATGACCTTAGCTGATATGATTCCTCACACACTTGCTGCCCACTTTATTGGACACATTTACTTTGTTACATTTACATTTACATTTACATTTACATTACTTTGTTCTTCTGCTCAGTGACCACTTTCTGAACTCCATCTACCGTTCAGGTTTACTGTATAGGTGCACATTACAGACTGCAGAAATATCTCTTGCTCTACACAAGTTCTCAGCCATCCAGTGATCAATTTTTAATAGTCATTATACTTGACTTAGTTCATCCCATTTCTTGAGAGGTGAAACTTTTTTAACAGAGCAGTGATAATTACTTGGTAGGTATAAGAAAGTGTGTGGTCCTTATACAAATAAACAGAAGTTTTATACTAGTTATCTTTTTCTAATTCTAGTAGCTATATTCCCAATTTCTGCAGTTTTACAATTTGTTTTTGTATCAGCATTGGCAGATATGTACATGAAAAATTGCCTACAGCCTACAGAGCCAGCATCCCTAGTTCATGTCACTGCTGGGTGGTCTGCTGCCCAGAAAGCCAGCCAAAAGCAACTCAGTGTGCAGAAACTGACCACTGATGAATAACTAGAGGACGGCTTGCACAAACTGTGCATGAGCAGATTGACTACTAACTGTATGGTCTCTAATACAGATGCCCTCTGTGTTAACTGGAGGAAGAGGGGTTTCTAATAATGTGGCCAGAGAGTGTAGTTTTTCTCCACAATGTTCCTGTGTGTGTGTGTGTGTGTGTGTGTGTTTTGCAGGTTTCTATGAGCAGATTGATAATCAGTCTCCGCAAGACTCGTGTGAACTTTCATCTAGGACCACTTTCCCCACCCGATTATCCAATGCCAATGAAAGACCCACGTCTGTTGGTGAGGGGCATACTCTCTCTATCGCTCTCTCTCTCTCTCTCTCTGTCTATCTCTCTCTCTCTCTCTCTCTCTTTTCGTCTCTCTCTGTATCTCTCTCTCTGTCTATCTCTCTTTCTCTCTATTTTTTCATATCCAACTACATGTTTTCGCTCCTTTTGCTTGCTACAGATCTCTCTCTCTCTCTCTCTCGCTTTCTTTCTCTTCCATTTCTAACCACTGTTTTCACTCTTTGCTTGCTACAGATTTTCCCATGTTCGTTTTTTTTAAATCTCATTTCAGTTAAGGGGTTATGTTAGAACCTTCTTTAATTTCATCAGTTGAAGCTCCTGCAGGCTGCACACACACGCATCTCCTGTTCAGTCATGAGACTTGCTGTGCACTGAGAGCTCACTGTGCACACACACACATGCAGCACACTGAGAAAGGCCCACAGTGTGAGCGAGAAAGGTCATCACACACGAAAGCTCCTAGATATGAACAGAATACCGTATTGATATATGTTGCAGTTTTGTCGTACATCGTTTGAAAAGCACATAAGAAAAGACTGTTTGAGCGGAAATTTAATCTTCACTGTTTTGACCAGAGTGGTTTATGTTTGTTGGGTCACATAAACACCTTGAAGGAATGAAACTGGCATGGAAGTTCATCCGGTTCATTTGTGATCGTCCGAGATCCTCACAGCACATAATCAAACATGGTCAGGGATTTGCATGTGTTAGTGTCGCATATCACACCCAGTATTAAGATTCATAAGGTCAATATTGCAATAACTATTAACAAACACTATAATGTGTAGTCCTAACACTCACACTCACTTCACAGTTTACCTTTTATACATTACACCATTATTTCCCAGTGAAATGTAGGATTCCTTTACTGCTTGACAGCTTCATCAGTCTATTATAGCAAACAGCAGCACTTGGCTCCTCCAGTAGGGGAAAAATACCTTCCATGTACCCATGCAGATACCTCATTGGCTGTAGACATACCCTCCCAGCGAGAATACAGCCAACAGTGTCCTCTAGCATAACCGTCAAATGTTGCTGCTAGAATTCAAGCCTGAGCAAAAGCTGTAGAATGTACTGGATTTCTATAAAGAACTTTACTAGCTAGGTTTGCCACAATACCAGACTTTTGGCAAACAGTGCTCAACATCAAATGATACTATGTAGATTTGTCAGCAGTGGTTAATGAGAATGTAGCAATTAACTCACACACACAGATATTTGTGTACACACATATGTGTGCACATTTAGATACACATGCAAGAGCACATTTTAGGCACATCTGGCCTTCTAGGGCAGAGATGGGCAAACTACGGCCCGCAGGCCATATACGGCCCGTTGGGCTTTTTAATTCGGCCCGCCGACCTCGTCCACGTTATATTATTAAATAAAATTTTATTATGAAAAAAACCTCAATCATTTTACCTAGCTGTAATTCCCATCTATCTCAGCAGAGGGCGCACCCCGAAGACATTGACACTTGAGTGTGATGCATTACGGTTACTCTCTACTTCATTTTGTCGCTTTGTACTTTCAGCTCTTCAGTAAAAATGAGTGGACCGAAGAAAAGAAAAGTGCCGAGTGTTCAATAAAGAGTGGACAACAAAATATTTTTCACTGAAGTCCGATCAACGGCTTTATGTCTGATATGCCAATTCTACTTTAATACGTTATTAAATTAATCAATTTGTAAAACAAATTAACAAAAACTAAGCACAATGGTGTTTGCTGCCTGTTAAAGGCCAAATCTTTTAATGTAATGGTTTTTACATTTAATTTATATTAGTTCACACAAACATACCATTCTCCTATTCCAGTCCGACCCCTCTGTCAAATTTTAGAAACCATTGTGGCCCGCGAGTCAAAAAATTTGCCCACCCCTGCTGTAGTATGTGCAGTATATGGTGTTTCCCCAACCGTTAATGCGCCAGGTCAAACAGTACATAAGGACATAACTGGCAGGCTAATTTTGGCTTCCTTGCATTCAGCATTCAATAACCACTCAGTTTATATCCCAAATCTGGGTCCAGTCAATGGTATTAGAACACTTTTCTGCAAACTGAAATATTAATTGGTTTATGGAAATCTGGTGTTGCAAACTTCTAAGAATCTGCTTAGAACTTAGAATGCTGACTAAACACGTGGAAATACCCCAAATCCATAGCTAAGCATCAGAAATAAAACAAAATTTTAAAATCAAGTACTTCACAATTCAAGTGCAGGCATGCAGATTTTGGTGGACCATGGAAGTGAGTCGAATCCCCCATCATTAAGCGGATTTTAGGAGCTTGCAGCTGTGTGGCCTTACATGATGCAATAATCCGAGCACCTCCGCCAGCGTCACAGAATGTAAGTTCAAAGTCCATGACACTGCAGTCCACAGCTTATTGAGTCATTAATGATTCTTTTTTAAAAATAATGTCAGATGTAAAAACACATCTGAAGTTTTTTGCCAATGGTAGAAGAGTTGAAAAAACCCTGAACCCTGCAGTACTGTGGCCTTTCAGCACTGGAGTTTGACAGAGTACAGAGTCTGTTTACCACAGCTAAACAAATCACTCACAAAGGCTTTCTGTTCTGCACCAACCAGAAGTGGACACAGGTCCGCAAGCATATGCACTGTAACCAGTTTATGTTTCTGTGGGGTTCGGAATCTGGGTATTTTCTCAACTTTGCCTTCATGAAACTCAAATGTGTCACGTTATCTCATGGACTAGGTAGGCAACGTCTTAGAACAGCCTAGAGAAACAGGGCTGATAACTGATGGAAGTTGCTATACAAGCAATGATTCATGTCTGATTTTCTCATTTATGTCTGTCTATTTTCATTCATTTGGTCCTGGCTGTCATGTGGGCGGTGGTGGCCTAGTGGATAGGATACTTGCTTTTGACCACTTGCACCACTGCGTTGCTGAGCATGACCCTTAACCCCAAGTTGCTCCAGGGAGACTGTCACCTATAGTTAGGGAATGGAAGTCGCTTCGGATAAAAGCATCTGCTAAACGCCGTAAATGTAAAACGTAAATGTTGATGTGTTGTTCAGTGCTGCTGTTCACCCGCCATACGAATATAGTAGCCACACTTTGGGTTAATTGAATACTTTCTATATCTAGCTCTGAGTTTGGTAGAACACATTGGGAAGTAATGTTTTGTCATATTCTTCTTGTCTTGATTTTGGCCCCTGTCCTTGGCTTTTGCTATGCCTTGCCTGGACGTTTTGTACAACATAGATTGATGTTTGTCTTTGAAAGCCGTGTGGAGTTTGAATCTGGAACTTCAGTGTCATACGTGTTTGCTAAACCCTGAAACTGAATTGATTGTGATTGTGAAATTGAATGATTACAGTAAATCTTTTACTGCAGCTAAGTCCACTCTCCTCAGTTCTTTACAGAATAATTTGCCAAACATAGACTCAACGGAATCCAATACCATGTGCCAAGGAGCCATGCTGGAAACTCATGAAGTATTGCTCAAACAGATCCATAACACTCTCCAAGAGCTTCACATACACTGTCGTTGACTGCCAATGTGCTGTCAGCTGAACATTCAGAGATGATGTAATTTCCTCCCCTCTAATGCCAGTACCATTTGTGGAACATTTTGATGGTAGTCCTGACCAGTGCCAATGTTTTTTTTCTGGCAATGTTCTGGCAATGGGCAGCTGAATGGCCTAGTGATTAGGGCATTGGCCCTGCAATCAGAAGGTTTTGGGGTCAATTCCCAACTGCTAGTGTCATCACTTATGTACCTTTTAGCAAGGTACCATCCTCACACACTGCTCTCCAAACGCCCCTCATTGACAGAAGACCCTACTTCACTTGCTGAACAGGTTAAATGCAGAGAAAGAATTTTACATTGTTCACACTGTGTGCTGTGGTGTGTTCACGCGTGACTGTAAGTGTTAATGCATAAAAATGACTAAAATTAAATGAACCATAGCATAGGTTTTTGATCATCTCTGAAAAAAGAGCTGCAGAATGACTGGCTCAAGGCCAGCAGGGGAACAAATCTGCTGCCAGGTTTGCCCTCCAGTGTTGCACCCTGGCGGCTGCAAATGGTTGTCAGGAGCCTTCATTAAAAATATGTTCTTTTGAGACAATGAATTGTAAACAGAACTAGAATGCTGAGACGAAGACCTCAGTCTAGCGAAAACTATCCAACTATCCATTTAAATAATCTTCAGTGGAAACGAATAAACCAATCACTTCATGAAATCACCAGAGCACCTGGCCCAGGAGAACCTATGCAAATTCGTAACTCTCGACTAAGCCAGGAAAAACAAAACACACAAAAGAATTTACGGAATAACTGCCTGTTATGTCTCAGTTGTAGATCTGAATTTTCACAGTCAATATGTACACCACACATTTTCCATAGTAACTGCCAATTTGAAGTCCGAGTTCACTGGAATTCACAACATGTTTTCCTTTCTGCCCTCCTAGACGCGGAAACGTTTGGCCGGAAATGTTGACATAACACTCCCCGGCTTGTCAGGAATTCCCTGTAAAGAATATGCTTTGAAAATTCACACTATAAATGGCAAATCTATCAGAGAAAGGGTAGTCACCTAAATTACTTTGCTGCTTAAAATGTGCATTGGATTGTTTGATTAGGAACACACAGAGCTACCAGTTACATATGGCCCTAAGAACTGGTCACACCATACTGGATCACTAAGGCCCCCACTGTCTTCCAAGCATTCATTAATGAAGTCCTAGTGGAGTTCTTAAGGGGCTGTGTAATGATTTATATAGATGACATCCTAATTTATCCATAGGATTTAGAGACCCATGTCCACCAAGTCAGAGCAGTGCAACAGTGACTGTTGGGACATAAATATTTTGTTGAGGCTGAGAAATGTGTTTTCCACCAAAAAAACATCAGCTTCTTTAGACGCATCACTGATAAGCATGGAGTCAGAATGGAACCTCTGAAAGTACAAGGAGGCATCGACTGGCCCATTCCAATATAGATCAAAGAGGTTAAAAGACTTTTAGGGTTTGCCAATTATGATTGATTCTTTTTATTTGAAATTTTAGCACTGTAGCAACTTCAATTGCGTCTCTGTAACGGGCTGTCCCCCGCAAACTGTGCCTGACGTCTGAAGCACAACAATCAACTGAATGAACTTTTCACATCTGCTCTATTTCTTGTACATCCAAATCCAGGACTACCCTTCATTGTAGAGGCTGACACATCCATGGAAGGGATGAATGCTGCATTATCACAAAGACAATATGGCAGATAAAGAACTTCTAGCTATCAAGTTTGCAATAAGTTAATGGGGACACCGAATTAAAAGGCAAAATATACCTTTTGGACTGACCACAAGAACATACAATATCTTAAGGAGGCTAAAAGACTCAATCCCAGGCAGACAAGATGGTTTTATTTGATTCAGTTTTACTTGGTCTCACAGATCAGGATTTTATAAAAAGCATGTCTGATGTCCTTTCACACATTCACTTATGAAGACAATAGTTATACACCCCTCCATATCATGGCACCTATCTCTTGGCAAATAATGGATCAAATCAAACATACTGGATCAAACCATGACTGATAAAAATGTACATTCCATCACAATCTTGGGATGAACCAATTATGTGGATTCATGCTTTTTGAGCTGTTGGACATCCTGGGGTTAAACAGACTACCAAACAGATTCATCCGAGCTTCTGGTGGCCAACCTTATTGGCAGATGTACAGGAACAAACGGGTGAATGCACCGTGTGTGCCCACTCCAAACACCCAACGCAAAGCCTCATGGACCACTATGCTCCCTGTATATGCCAACACAACCATGGTCCCATTTAGCTATGAATTTTGTTACTGATTACCCAATATCATCAGGTACTACAGTAAAAATTTGTAATCACTGATCATTTTTCCAAAGCTTGTTGTCTAGTCCCTTACCCCATCCACTGAATGGCAAATTAAGTTTGATGGCCTTCCACAATAGATCGTGTCAGATCATGCCACACAATATAGAAAGTTTTTTGAAAAAGCTACCATGTATAGAATTTGCTGAATGAATAGAATTTGCTATTTTAAAAAGGGAAACTCCCTCACTTACACGCCACGTTACTGCGTATTCCTCCACCAAACTAGTTCGCCTACATCGTCAATAAGTGTGAAGCTAACAGTGTAAGCCGAGTGGGAGTGAACGCTTTAAATTTGAAACGTCATATGTCGAGATGGCTAGTTATTATGTGACCGTTGTTGTATAGATGCTCTGACTGCAGTATCTTAGTTAAATAGTTGACATGGATTTA
>JBBPDB010019610.1:0-12465 GCA_037974465.1 Brachypetersius altus | reverse complement strand
CCTGCACTGTTACTGTACTATTACAGCACTGCACCTGCCCCGTTACTGTACTATTTCAGCACTGCATCTGCACTGTTACTGTACTATTACAGCACTGCACCTGCACTGTTACTGTACTATTACAGCACTGCACCTGCCCCGTTACTGTACTATTTCAGCACTGCATCTGCACTGTTTCTGTACTATTACAGCACTGCACCTGCACTGTTACTGTACTATTACAGCACTGCACCTGCACTGTTACTATATTGTTACAGCACTGCACCTGCACTTTTACTGTATTGTTACAGCACTGCACCTGCACTGTTACTGTACTATTACAGCACTGCATCTGCACTGTTACTGTACTATTATGAAAATTGTGAAAGCATGAAAAAATTTTTTAAATTATTTTAGATGCCTTGGTTTTTATACCATGTAGAAGAATTCATCAATCTTTGGTGGTTTCTAAAGTATTTGGTGTAGACGCTGAAATAAAAGCTGGTTTGGATGTGTTTTCTTTCTCACTGTGTAGAAAGTGGGTGCGTCAACAGCTCTAAAATTGGCACATTCATATCAAAGGGTGTTGGCTTCCACAGGGAACTCAACAAGTTCTTATTATTTTTGTCCGCATACAACTTCAGCTCACTGTCGCTCTGAGTAAAAGTGTGTGTGCTGCTATGACCTACAACTGCTGACCAGCCAATCAGAACGCAGCACGAAATTAATCAACAACATCCAAACAGCATGGAGGAGAAACACCAGTACACACCTTCACAGACACACACACACCATCATATATCTACACACCTTCACACACACCATCATACATCTATACACCTTCACACACCGTCATACGGCTACGCACCTTCACTAACACACCATCATATACACCATCACACACTCCATCGTATAACTAAACACCTACACACACACCATCATACATCTATTATTATTAGTTTATCATACATTAATGAGATCCAAATTGCACAGTGTGCTTAGTGATGATCTTAGAGATCTGTAGGAGGTATTAAATGTATCACAGTCAGAGGCCTCGCTGTGTGCATTCAGAGCAAATTCCGCCGTATTTCACCCCCCTGCGCTATCTCAGCAATGGCATCCAGACCCAGCCTGACACTCAGGTCTTATGACCAGACCCAGCAGCTGCGCTGCTCTGTAAAACCAATATAGAGAAACACACACACACACACACACACACACAGATAAATACACACGCCTGCATACTCCTGAGTCCATGTCAAATGTGTATGACGGTGATAATCTGCATCTCACGATGTCCCTACTCCTCCAGCAGTATTTCATTTACATTTAGAGTACAATTAACATCAAAACATTATTAATACGTGTGTTCAAGTGTAAATTATACCAAATGTAAATTTTATGTTAACAGTACACCCCACCTTTTTAAATTCTAATGCTGTAAACAAGGTCGTTTTAGCTCTAATGGGTAATTATACAGTTATTTGTTTGCCACTATCCTGCACATAGTGTGTGGTGGAGCATCTGCAGATATACTGCATATTATAGAAAAATACTGATAGTTTCACTAGTGCATTGAATATGACACTCATTAGGTGTGTTGCAAGAGGTTCCTTTCTTTATGAAGCTCCAATAAGTCTTATTTAACACAAGCAAAGCCTTGTGTTAATTAGACTTTCCCACGTAAAGGCAACCAATAAAACAAGAACACCCACCTACACAGGTCTTTTTGAGTATGATGTTAAAGTGATGTGCACTTTCAGCTCTCTTGAAGAAGTAATAATTCATAGTGGATACTGAAAAATGTATAGTAGATACTGAATAGTTCATAGTAGACACTGAATAAATTCTAGTAGATACTGAATAGTTTATAGTGGACACTGAATATATAGATTAACGATTAATTGCTGAATAATAAAGAAGTGTAAAGGGAGAGAGGGAGGGAGTAAAAATCTGAGAGAGGATGGAGCTCCAGGAAGAAGAGGTGGAGAAAGTTAAACCACCTGGTACCTAC
The DNA here is from genome assembly GCA_037974465.1 of Brachypetersius altus. Lineage (NCBI taxonomy): Eukaryota > Metazoa > Chordata > Actinopteri > Characiformes > Alestidae > Brachypetersius > Brachypetersius altus. The sequence continues at coordinate 10,472 of JBBPDB010019610.1, read as the reverse complement.
CGCAATCGTGGATCTCTTCTGTTTCAGAAAAGTCAAGCCAGTCAAATCCCTGTTGATACAAACAGTCGCTCTCTGGCCTCCCGACAGCCAGCTGCCCCTTGACTGAGCCTGATCTGCTCCAGTCTAGCGGCCCTTAGGATGGGAGGTGGTCAGGAAACCAATTGGACAGGAGTCTGTGGGATGCCCCATGTAGGGAGGGAGGGAGGGAGGGAGGGATAAAAGGGTGCGGTCGGGGCTGGGGAGGGTGCAGAAATTTGACTTGGACTTGGTTGCAGCTAATAGTGGCCTCTATTACAGGGACACAAACACATCCAGCGTGACACAAACAAGCCTGACTCTCAGCTCGGCCTGCATTACTGAGATTCCCTGTGGAATCAGCAGCAGCGCGGTGGACACTCAGGAAACAGCCCAACTCCAGCCCAGCAGAGCCCGACTGAAACTATTCTTAGCCCTCACAGACCAAAAATAAACAGCGTCAGTGATGAGCGTAACCCAGGCTGCTGCTGTTGGATCTTAACACCAGAATGTTTTGCTGGGGTGTGTTCTATCAGGTTCTACTTAAACAGGGGTGGAGCCTGGGTGGCCCGAATGGCAAACAGTCAAAAAGCCCTATAAACCCCCCACTGCAAGGACCTCAAATCAAAAAACGCAGCTGCTGGCTGGCAGCGGTCAGGCGGCACGCTTTGTTGGGACTCATTGTTCAAGATATAAAAGTTGGATTTGAAATGGGCACAGCGGGGTGAGGTAAGCAGGTCTGCCTGGCTCAGACTGGGCCACCCTGTTTGCCCAGTGATGACCAGGTCAGCGGAATAGCATGCCAATGCATCGCTGGACTATGTGACAGCTACAACTGGCAACAAGTCACATGACCTTCATCCCTTCAGTACACAGTACTGTGGTAAAGTCTTAGGCCATCCCTTTGTATTTAGCTTTAAATCACCTTGTTGGTGTAAAAAGCCTATTTTCTGTCAGACTGTCTTATCTTTGGCATACTGTGTAAATGAAATGAAAGAAATGGGAACAAATGTTTTACTGTGACAATCTGCAAAGGAACCTAGATAAAGGAGCTCCAACCACTCCGTCTTTGTTCTGCTTGAATGGTGACACTGTGTGTGTCTTAACAAACAGAAACATTCCTCTGAAACTGGTCAGTTTCAGGGACTGGACTGAAAATGAGAGTTTTTGAAAGTCTTGAAGGACTGGTGCTCAGAGCACATTAATTATACAAGAAAGTCTTGATCTGTGGAAGCAAAAGATACTCACCCCAAACTCCACAAACACACACGCCACACACAGAATGTCTTATGCGGACATTATGTTTGCTGGAGCCACGTGCACTAGGTAGAAACAGGCCGAACAAGATAAACATACACAAACACACACATACACACACACACAAACACACTGCCTGCATCGAAAGAAAAATGCTCCCCCTCTCCACCTTGACTGCCTCCCCACGTCATTTACAGAAACAGCAGACGTCAGGAATACTGGAGGGTCAGAAAGGTCAGATATGCAGAGGGAACCGACACAGCTCCAGGTGGGAGAAGCGGTGGGGACCACTTAAACACACCAGTACTCCCAGTTCCTTATTGCCAAACGCATTTGATCAGTCTAGAGGTGTTCGCTGTCTACACGTTAGCCCTGGAGCTATAAGGCGAATAGTTGTTATGGAGTTGCCCCTGTGATCAAAAGGTTGTTGGTCTGAATCCCGGCACTGCTAGTGGCATCACTGAGGTACCTTTGAGCAAGGTACCGCCCCCACACACATTACCGTGCCTGACCCCCCGTGCTGGTGGCCCTGCTGCTGTTAAATGTGCTAAATGAATTAAATGCAGAGAGAGAATTTCACACTGTGGTGTGTTCACACGTGACTATAAGGGGCCACTTTACTTTAATACAGCTAATGGACGCTTATACCCACTGATTAGTATTAGCATTATCACACTTTCCTCAAACCAGGTTCACATGAATGGACTAAAGTACAGAAATAAAGTACAGGCTCTATCAGCATGTTCTGCTCTAACATCCTTCCACCCATGTTTCTAGGTAACAGTGAGTAGTACAGGCTCAGAAACCACACAAGCGATTAGTGATTTAGTGTTACTTGGTGTGACTTCCATGATGTTTGCCTCACAGATCCAGTGCCAAAAGTAAACAAGCAAACTTCAAATTTAGCAATAATTAATAAGTTGAAATGAGTTAATATTAATAAGGATAAAATAAGTTGGTATTAATAAAGCTAAAACAATAGCACTAATAAATGTAATGCTCTAATGCATGACTAAATAAATACCAATAACATTTGGTAGCATTAGGTTACTGGGCCAGTGCATCCTTAGCAGGATGTTAATAGAATATCTTAAAGACATCTACCTCCGATCGAACAGTTTACCTCTGATTTAGATTTGACAGAAAGGAAGTCTGTTATCATTATTATGGATTTTGTTCTGATTTTTCAAAACACTCTGAAACACCAAGAATACACCACACACTCGCAGCTGATAGAGAAGCTCACAAAACAACAAAAACAGAAAAAACAAACTGTCACTTCTGGTGCTCGGGGAGTGAGGAGAGGCGCAACAGTGCAGGTTCCGTTGATGGAATTTTATTATAAAAGACACACAGACTCTACACACAGAAAACAAAAAGCCATGAGGGGCTAACAGAAGAACTACCAGTAGACACATCAGGAGGGGACCACGTGCAGGAAACAGGGAAACCGTGGGTTGACCAGCAACTGAAATACACACTCATTGAACTTAAATACAAAACCCCACTCTGACATGAACCAATCCCAAAACATAATCACTTTAAGAAAACACAGGACACCTGAGACTGAAACTCTAAACACAAACATACACAGACTTCAAAATAAGAGTCCCCAAAACTAAAACCCCACTTGCGGCGTCAAGTGGCCGGTCCATGGACGTCACACAAACTACACAAAAACAGTTATAGAGCGATTTAATGGAACTGACTTATTAATATAAGAGCCAAAACCAGTTTTTGCATAAATGGCATTTTTATCAAAAGGAATATTTATTATGGAAATCAGGCTTTTGGTTGCATGGGACGACATATTTGAACCAAAGCAAAAACTTGAAATCTAATATAAGAAAAAATATATAAAATGTTTGACTTTTCTACGGCTTATGTTGTCCCGGTATTGTTTGTCAGGTGTTGTTTAGGTATTATTTGACAGATGTTGTGTAGGTGCACCGAATGTGCAGTATTTTGGTTAAATTGTGGGCATGGATTTAAGATTTTACAGGTTTAAGAAACAGTCGTGGACAACTTGAGTACTGATGTACGTCGCTCTGGATAAGAGTCGGCCAAATGCCATAAATGTAAATGTAAATGCCATTTCCTCATCTCAGAGAATGCATCTCTTGGAAGTGAACAGTTAAATCTGCCATGAACAGTTGATTTTCTGAGCTGTTTTCTAATTCCACTACTCCTGCTGGCCTTTAACGAGTGTTTAGACTGCACTCTTCCGGTTCTTTTTATGCTGCTCTGACTCACCTGTGCGGGACGAGGGCGTCCAGGTGACCCGAAAGATCCCCCGAAGACACTCACACATGGCTGAGACTTGCAGAAACACACACCCACGCACACCCAACACACACACACACACACACTACCACACACCGCGCCGTGGCCGGGCCGGCTCCCCTCGGTTAGGTGTGTGTGAGCGGTCAGTGTGCCAGCGGAACGCGGGCGAGAGAGCCTGTGGCTGACCAGAGTTAGACAGAGCAAACAAGAAGAGAGAAAGAGTGAGAAAGAGAAAGAGAGAGAGAGAGAGAGAGAGAGACAGACAGGGGGGGATCAGGGGGTCAGAGGGTAAAGAGGGAAAGCTATTGAGAGTCAGAGAAAAGAGATAGATAGAGATGAAAAGAAAGAAAAAACAGTGAGAGAGAAAATAGAGTGTGGAGGAATAGAGAGCGAGAGATAAATTGAAAACATTAAAAACAGAAAAGACAGATGTAGGAGAGAAAGAGGGAATAGAGAGAGAAACAGATAGACAGATAGAAAGAGAGAGAGAAATGAGAGAGACAGATGGGAGGGATAGAGAGGGGAAAGAGAGACAGACAGAAGGGAGAGAGATAGAGAAAGAAGCAAGAGAGGGACAGGGAGAGAGAAGTGAGACAGAGAGACAGAGAGAGGGGAGAGAGAGATAGAGTGATACAGGAGAGAGAGGGGATTGGTTGAGAGAGAAAGTGATGGAGGGGTGGGGAGTGGAGATGGGAGATGAAGGGATGGATGGAGTGATAGAAGAGGAAAACAGGCACGGCTGAAGGTGACAATAGCGGGTGGCCAGAGTGCTGCATTAGCTGTGGAGGGCGAGTCAGCAGATTGTGGTCACTCTAAAGCCCCGGCCTATTGTTGGGCCGCCCAGAGGCTTTAACCGCGCTGCGGCGGGGCCTTTTTACCGGGCTTAACCAGGACCAGCCCTAACGGACCTGCTGTCAGACCCAGCTCAGCCACGGCCATAAAACAGACCAAAGAAAAACACATTCCCTCACACGCACACACACAGGCCTGTGTGGCTCCACCAAAACAACCTCTGCAACAAACAAGACTTATAACTGCACTGTTAAGTCTCGTGGAGCTGCAGTGGGGTCCACACTGGAAATCTGTTTTTTTTTCCACTTGAGGCTGTAAATAGACTGAATAAATATAATACACAAAACCACTAACACCACCAACACTGCTAACAGTATGTGTCTTGAGCCCCTCCCTCCTTTCTGTATATTACATTACACTCATTTTATCCAAAGCAGCTTACAATTCAAAGAAAACACTCAAGTTTCAGGACAGCCAGAGGAGAGTTGTAAAATCTTTATGTGACTTTATGTAGTGCAAGAAGATAAACTTCCTGAGTCTTCAGGAAGTTTTTGCAAGCTGGGAGACCCACAAGGAGGGCGCTACAGTAATTGAGGCGAGACATAACCATGGCATCTACCAGAAGTTCGGAGGTATACGGAGTCAGGTATGGCCTAATTTTCCTGATGTTGCTTACAGTAAAGCAGGGGACAACCTGAAGTTCCGTCTTGACAAGGTCTGGCTATAGGTGTTGACCCTTCATACATGTGGGTATGTCTGAGAGACAGGCCAAGATCATCTGGCAGAAATAGTGATGAGAGCGAATAATCAAACCCAAGCAGGTGGTGTAAATAGCAAAGAGTACATGAGAAACATGTATCTGAATAAAACATCAGGACTTCTTTACTTTAATTTTTCTGCTGATTGCAGGTGAAATGGGTCATTTCTTAAAACAGTAAATTTCACAACAAATCTCTTTCAGGAGAACACTAATGTTCTTACAATATGTTTTTTTTTTTTATCAAGGTTTGGTTAAAAAAAATGCAAATAAATATACATACATTAGCATACTTTTGCAAAACAGATGTGAAGACGTGTCCAGTTATGGGACTATAATATTGCTGTAAAGCTGATGAAAAATGAGTGCTTACATACTTGTAATGAATCATATTTATAACTGATTTCAATTCTGTATCAAAGCTCTGTTTCAATGTGAAAAAACTGACAGGTATTTAATAATAACTAATAACAGTAAAATGTCTCTTCTACTTGCACACACTAATGCGGTCTGGATCAGTTCAGACTATTTCTTCTCAGTGAAGCTACAAATAATTAACTAACAATTACAGTGTGGTTTTGATACCACCAGAAACAGCTGCAATCTCCGACCTTCCCTCAGGAGAAGGAGCGTTCTGGTGCTTCAGGGAAACCTCCTGGACACCTCAGTCCTTCCACAGCAGGCCAGACACAAACCCAGAGAAACCAGAGAAAGAAAGAGAAATATGTGTCATGTAGTGAAATTAACGAGTTTTGATGGACAAGTTACAAACCCAAAGACAGAACATTCAGTCCTCCTGGAGGACGTTAGGGGTGGGTGAGGCACATGACTCCCACAAATCCACCATCAGCAACACCACCACCACCACGCACCACCAGTTCCGCTCAGATTTAGATCTTGTTTAGCGTAATTCATGGGGAACCCAACTAAATCGCACCTCCACCCTCATTTCCCCAGGGTGGTCTTCAAGGTTCCACCTCAGACCTCACACACACGCGAGTGCACGTAGGCCAGGATCTGTAACCAAGGTCTCACAGGCAGCAAAACTGCCTGTAAAAACTAAACAAAGTCAAAAGATTTTAAGTAGACAAAAGTACAAGGATCAAGAGTATAAACAGTCCAAGTATTGACTGAATGATTACAGCAGAAATCAAAAACATTCTTCATCACTAATGTACATGAATCACTTAGGAACATTTCTATTGGTCAGTTTTTCATGAAAGTGTAATACGGTGTAAAGGGGGACTGCTGTGTACAAATGCTTTTCTTTCAGTCACTTCTTCACAAACTGTGTCAAAACTAGTGGTGGGCTGTTATCGGCATTAACGTGCTGCGTGAGACTCTTATCGCGCGATAAAAAAAATATCGCCGTTAATCTATTCATAAAGCAGGGTCTATACTACGCAAGCAATGATGACTTTCACCTTGATATTTTAGCGCGGATTTACTCTCTCTCTCTGTCTGTCTGTCTCTCTCTCTCTCTCTGGCTATCTCTCAATCATGACTTTTCCGGAACTCGCCCGTTTTAAACCTGTCTCGCTCTCTCTGTCGCTCGCGCGCGCTCTCTCTGTACCTTTCTCTCTCTCGTTTGTGACTTTTCCGGAGCGTGCGGATCATCTCTCTCGCTCTTTGTCTTTGTCTCTGTCTCTCTCTCTTTCGCTTTCTCTGTGTCTCTCTCGCGCACTCTCTCTCTCTCTCGTTTGTAACTTTTCCGGAGTGTGCGGATCCTCTCTCTCTCTCCCCCTTTCTCTCTCTCTCTCTCTCGTTCCTGACTTTTCCATATTTAAACCTCAGGTTTATATTTACATTTTCTTTAAGGGTAATGTATTAAACTTAGTTCAAAATGAAATTAAAGTGTTCTGGGAGAACAGGCATTGGGATCATTTTTTTTTAGGGGGGACTTCAGACCTTCGGCAGTCATTTTAATCTAGATTAATTCCAAGATTACAATGAGATTAATCTAGATTAAAAAAATTAATCTATGCCCACCTCTAGTCAAAACACAGCAAAACATTTGATCCTTCTGCGCATTCTATCACACAGCATTAAAGCGTCCCATCACAACACTGAAAAGTCAAACACTTCTCAATGCTGATCAACACTGAATGTTAATGGAGATTCAGGATTACACTTTATACAGTTATAGTTAATAAAATTTAAAAAGCTCTACACACTAACATGACAACATGATGACACATACATTTTTTATGTAATTAAACTGAAATGAAGAGACACACTGACGGTAGGTACTGATCAATAAATAATAGCAATAAAAATGAAGCCTGTATGAATTCTGGTATTCCTGTAGTATCCATGGAAACTGTACAGAAAACTGCACTTATGTTGCAACAGGCTTAATCATGATATCATGTTGTACAATCCACAAATGTTTGCACACATTCTCACACACACACACACACACACACACTGTGTGTAGAGGAGTCCCCTGGAGACACGGTGTGCAGGCGTAGATTACCCGCTGCTCGGGGAGCCCCACACGCCTGCTGTCTGCACCCTCGTCACCACACCTGCCCACTGGCACGGCAGGATGGTAATTAAAGTGCAGGAATACACACACATTCACAGTCATACACACACCCACCCACCCACACACATGTGACACATACCCACGTAATACTAACCTTTACACTTACGTCATCCAGTGGTCTTCTCTCTTTTTTAACTCTGCACCTGTGTGGGTATACATTTATATTAGAACTATTTAATATATTATCATTTATATTAGAACTATTATATGTATAACTATTTAAATACAGAAAATGCAGTAACTGATCATATTACACCTTTCTTGATAACTTACAATAAAAAATATTAATCCGTTGACACATACCATTATTAACCTGTTTTTATAACAAACAAAAAATGTTTAAACCTTTTACATTTAGATCTACAGTCACAGAAACATCAGTCAGTGTAACCATAACAGGACAACTGGACCATGAAGTGCAGGAACTTTAATCATATAAAGGTGCTTTATGGTCCCAGAGTGTGTGTGCTCTTGTTTTGGGGAGAGTTAATGATGTTTTAGGGCTGAAAGAAAGATTTTAAACAAGGAGGGATGTTTTAGAATGAATAGCTTTGTAAGTAAAGTTTATTTATAGGGCACTGTACAACAAAAAGTAAAAGAATAATAATTAGTTCAATAATCAATTAAAGTGTAAAAAAAAATAAAAAATACAATTGCCAGAAACTAGAACAGCAGCAGTAAATCCCAAAGCAAAAGCCTGCTAAAACAAGGTCTTCACCTGAGTCAGCAGAGAGATAAGGAAATCATTCCACTTCCAAATCTCGATCACCAGAGTTTTGAGTCTGGTACAGGAGGAACGGACGGAAGATATAAGCCCTGTGGTCTCAGAGATGTGTTGGGCGGTGCCTTTGAAGGAGGGCCTGAGATCAAGCACCTTAAAACAAGCCCTAAAAGACAATAATATCGAAGAAATTGTTTATTAAATCAAATCAAGTGTTGATTTTGTCTGTGTACGTTTTTACAAACAACTAAAAAGCCACAGCTCCTGCAGGTCAGAAGATTTGAGAGTAGAGTTAAAGCTGAAAATAATGCGATCAAATTTGTGCTGATTGAACTGCTTCAGTCAGCACAACTGACTGAACAGTTTAAGAAAAGAGAAAGTGTTGTTAATTCGTATTTACTAAGTCATCATCAGTGAAGATGCTGGTCTGCTGGTCATGGGTTTGAATCCCCCTCAGTGACACCACTGAGGTACCCTTGAGAAATTTACAATCAACACACACTGCTCCCCCTACACTAATCCTTCACACACACACTGCTTTCTCCCACACACTGTCCCCCACCCCACACACACCTCCCTGGGCAAAGTGTTCCTGTCTGCCTGCTGCTTCACTTGAGTGAGGGTGTGGCCACTAAGGGGCGTTGCAGCAGAAAGCTAAAGATAAAATGGGAGAGGTTCCCCTTTCAGATGAGCAATGAGTAAAAACACATCCAGATAAACATACTAACCCTTGCCTGAGGTGGAAAATCAGCTTGGGTTGAGGTTTTTGGCTCTGCTAGAATGTCCAGGTGGATACACCTCCTGTGTATTCACCTGGACCTCATGAGGTAGTATCTCCAGATTCAGCATGGTGGAACACAGCAAACACAGTAGAACGCTCAGTACCTCTAACCACTCCAACAGGGCTTGAAGATCCCTGTTCAAAGAGAGAACATTTGTGTAAAGGGTAAATATCTCTCACTTATACTGGACATCTACAGATTATTGTTACAAAGACCATTTAAAAATACTAAACACAAAAAACAAAACTGCAAAAAATAAAAATAACAAACCATGCAATATGTGACCCAGGTGTATTATTGTTATGCTATTGCAAAATATCATATCCTGTGAGTCTAGTGTTTGAGCTCTGAGGGTGGACAGTGGGTGTTTTCTGCTCTATAAACATTTTGTAAACTCCATATACTCCATAAACAAACAACATCCTCCTCCTCACCCTCCTGGCGTCCCACCACGGATCTGCCCACCCTCAGACACTCCCTGGCATCCAGCACGTACTATGTCTAGCGGTGGGCCCTCCAGGGCACAGGGCACTGGGAGAAATGAACTGGGAGGGGTCTTCTCCAAACCCTTTAACTGTAGTATAAACAGAATGAAAATTCAGATACTGGGAAACTAGACAAATTAATCAACATGCTGGAGTATAAAACACCACCTATTTATTTTAAACTCTGCTACATCTCTACTAAAACTGTTCAGGTGAAACCTGGCTTACATGAATGAATTCCAACAAATGTAAAAAAAAACAAAAAACCTTTATCTCCCATATCCTCCTGAGAACCAAAGAAAAAAAAAGTCTTACAATTTTTGTGTGTGATTTCCTAGCTATTTGGGCCTAACAACTTAAATTTCTTCCCCAGCATTCTCCACTGTAGAGAACAGGGCGATTTCCGTGTGAAAACAGAACAAAATTTAAAAAATTAACCCAAAATATAACTTTCAATTTGATCAAAACAATCAAATTCTGTATCACTCTTCTGTTGCTTGTTGCAAGACAACAAAACATGACTTTAATAAGTCATTGAACATTCTCGGGACATTTTAGCTGTGATAGTCAAGGAAGCCTGTTTTCTTGCATGTGGTGCAAACCCATGACAGATCACTGGAAAGCCCAGGATGTCCTCTACGGAACACTATAGGGTAACACTATAGGGGTAACTCCAAATACTTAAGGAAGATACAGTTGAACAAAGTGTCCACTATAAAGGACATAAATGAATGGGCCGGGTCTCAGGAAGATATGGTTATTTTCATCAAATATACTTACATCATTTTAATTTTAAATATGCAACAATTTGGTTTAATACACGCACCCATAT
>JBBPDB010019600.1:0-12466 GCA_037974465.1 Brachypetersius altus | reverse complement strand
CTTTCTGCCACAGTCTCTAAGGTGTCCAGTTCCCCACCTACCACAGAGCCTGCCTTCCTGATCAGTTTGTTCAGTCTTTTAGCATCTGCCACTTTCAAGCTGCCACCCCAGCACACCACAGCATAGAAAATGGCACTGGCCACCACGGACTCACAGAACATCCGCACTATAAACAACCAGCACAAGGACGCCACAGCTTTTTTCGTGACAATAAACATTTTTTAATGCATGTTATATAAAAGTGTTTTCTTAATAATTTTACTATGCAACTGAACAATTCTCTTTACATTTGTGTAAAGCTAAATATTGAGAAAAGACTATCATTAATATAAGGTGGTTTCTTTCTTTTTGTGAATCTCACTTAGACTGCCAAGCTGTCAAATACACAAATATTTTTCTACATTTACAGCCAGTCCCGCTCCTGCTGTTCCGCCGCTCTACATGACGTTTGGCCTGAAACGCTCGGTTAATTGCTGAAAGGGCAGGTTATTTGCTACATCCGCTGCATGAGTTGTGTTAAGAGCAGGAGAACCTCTAAAAACATTTGCTGGGCAATCAGCTCTCGTGATCCCCGTCTTGAAGCAATGGTATAAAAGAAATGTCGAAAAATGTCAGATGAGGTTCTAAACACGTGTCTAGCTAATAACTGATAATGTTTACCTGTTTGTGGGAAACCCCACTGTGGACTACTGCTCTGGGCCTCCATCATTCAGACATATTTAAATAGAGAGAGAAGGATAAGTAGAGGAATATGTGGTGAATGGGACCATGAATGCCATTTAGATATTTACTCAGACAAGCTGCTTTACTGGGTCCACCTACTTCATATTTATACTCAGTGTCCATTTCCTCCGTTTCTCTGGCTCAGTTGTTAGCCTTCTTTACACCATTCATCATCGCATCATTACTACCACTAATCAGGTTTCATTTGGGTTGTGCATAATTATCAGTACGGCTGTCAAAATAAAACAGCAGGATCATGCAAGTGTTTGTATGTTCTTAATTTACTGGTGGTCCTGTAAGAGCCTAACTGTTGATAAACAGGTTAAAGATGCATAACATTCAGTAATTAATTTAGGTAACATGTTTTCTTACCTTTAACGCTTTGTAATTAGTTGTAATTCTAAAACACAATGCAATATACTCTAATTTAGGCTATTTAAATGGACAACAATTAAATTCCTGTTTACATAATGGACAATAATTATTATGATTGTCACAGGACAGTCATTAAGGATCATTCCTGAGTAAGACAAAAGAAGACACTGCATTCATTTATTCATGTGCATTGAGCTAAAGTGTGAGCTCCTGCTGGTTGTTTATGTTTGGGCGTGGCCTTTAGGAAGGCAATTAGACGCACGTAAACGCAATGAGCCTGCTCAGCACTGCCCCAAACATAAACAACCAGCACAAGGACGCCACAGCTTCCAGAATTTCCCCCGTGGAGCTATCTTCCAGCGTTCTTGTGATTTTTCCTTTTTTCTTCCTAAAGCCCTGTATTTTTATTACTGTAAATTAAATTATTACTGTATTTACCCTGCGTATACCAAATAAAACGACAGAGCATACAAAAGAAAATGCGTGTGCAATCTTCACAGTAAAGTATATACAGTAAGCCCACAGTTTTACGCCTATCGGGACTCGCGGATCTAGTCAAAAGCGTTTTTTTTTAGAAAGAAACTGACCGTTTTACATGGAAATATTCAAAACAAGGTGGAGCCTGCAAATATTCTCCGCTTTTTTTGCTTTTTTTGTGCAAATATGTTGTTTTTTTTTAACTCATTTTAGTTCTTCTGGCTCCCCGTGCATGGCTTAGGGCTCTCTCTTACTCTCTCTGTGTCTCTCTCTCTTACTCCCTCTCTCTCTGTATCTCTCTCTCCAGCGCTCTCTATATCTGTCTCTCTCTAGTTCGTGACTTTTCCAGAGGCATCTCTCTCTCTCTCTCTCTCTCTGCATCTCTCTCGCGCGCTCTCTATATCTGTCTCTCTCTAGTTCCTGACTTTTCCGGAGCGTGTGCCTCTCTCTCTTTCTGTATCTCTCTCTCGCGCGCTCTCTCTCTCTGTCTCTCTCGTTCGTGACTTTTCCGGAGTGCGCGTCTCTCTCTCTCTCTCTCTCTGTATCTCTATCTCCCGCGCGCTCTCTCTCTCTGTCTCTCTCTTGTTCATGATTTTTCCGGAGCGAGTGTCTCTCTCTCGCGCGCTCTCTCTATCTGTATCTCTCTCGCGCGTCACTCTCTCTCTTTCCCTCTCTCTCTCTGTATCTCTCTCTCGGGCACGCTCTCTCTCTGTCTCTCTCCTTCGTGACTTTTCGGGAGCGCGCGTCTCCCTCTCTCTCTCTCTCTCTCTGTATCTTTCTCCCTCTCTCTTACTTTCTCTCTCTCTCTGTCTCTGTGTCTTTCTGGTTCTGTGACTGTACTTTAACACCGACTTGCAGGTTCTGCATGTCTCCGTGCTGTTTGTGTGTCTGGAGTGAAGGATCTCCACACATGTGATGTGTTTCTGTCACATTTGCTTCGGTGTCTCTTGTCTTGTTGTGGTTTTGTGTTTATATTGCCCTCTACATCAGTGGTCCCCAACCCCCGGGCCGTGGGTCATGTGGTATTTATTATATATTTAAAATATCCCCATTTTTGTGTGTATCATTTATTTGTATAAATACGTATGTTTATGTGCCAATCAGAGGCAGAGATTGCATTGCGTACATAAGTGCAAGGGGAAAAACACACAACTTCCCTCAGGGAGCATCAACTTTTCTGTTAATGTCCTACTGTATATTTAAGTATATATGAACATTGTGGACATATATAGGTACACATTGGACTATCCTCGGTTGTTTGGTAGCAGCAAGCATTGATGAAAAAAGTAGACAATTGCACACAGTAATATTTCACCCAAAGATTGCACATGTTGCAACAAAAATATTGTATACAATAGAAATATTGCACACAAGAGAAATATTACACACAAGATAAACTTCCTTATATCAGTCCATGGTGTTTGGATGTGTATGTTTGTGTTTGTGTGGGGTAGGAGATGTTGTCCAACAGGGATGTCAGCTTAGCCATCATTCTGCTGTCACTCACAATCTCCAGAGAGCATCCTAGAACAGAGCTGGCCCTCTGGATCAGCCTGTTCAGCTTCTTTTTGTGCCCAGGGGAGATGCTGCTGCCCCGTGGCTGATGCCACTACTGAGTCATTAAGAGTCATCAGGAGCGGCCCTTGCACTCCAAAAGACCTGAGTCTCTGCATTAAATAAAGACTACTCTGCCCTTTTTTGTAGATAGCATTTATGTTATGAGTCCAGTCCGGTTTATTGTAGCTCTCCACAGCCTCAATGTCCAAACCCTGGATGTTCAGTGGTTGCAGTGGAAAATGTTTGTGCCTGCAGAAGCCTACCACCAGCTCTTTGGTTTTTCTGTTATTGATTTAGAGGTAGTTCTGCTAGGACAAGCCCACAGTCAGTAAAGACATAGTTGGATGAGTGAATGAATTCTGTATCGAAGAACTTGATTGGCCCGCGTAGAACTTTGACCTCAACCCCATCCAACACCTTTGGGATGAGCCGGAACAGAGATTGTGAGCCAGGCCTTCTCATCTAACATCAGTGCCTGATCAGGGCTCCAAATTTCCATAGGAAAACTACAAAATCTTGTGAAAAGTGTGGAAGAGTGGAAGCTGCTATAGCTGCAAATGGAACATAAACTCCGTATTAAAGTCTGTGTATTGGTATGCAATGTCATTCAAGTCTTTGTTGGTGTAATGGTCAGGCGCTCCAATACTTATTGTGTCTTTGTGTGTCGTTGTGTGATTCTGCCTGGATAACGAGGTGTGATTAAGAGTTTTCCCTGTTTGTGTAAGGTGCTTTAAATGCTCTTATAATCATTTTTTAAAATTAATAATTCAATAGCGATGTGCTTCAGTGAATTGACCGGGACCGTTTCTGGTCTAAAGCTGGGATTGGCCGAGACCGGCTCGTGTCAAACACTGGGATTGGCCTGTAAGGCGCATAGGCGGACTGAGTGCGGGTGTGAGTGAGTCCTGCTATCCAATCATAGAGCAGGAGTCTCATGGGAGCGGGGTTTATCTGAATATGGGCGGAGCAAACGAAAATGTGCGGTGCGGAACGGGGCCCGAGAGGTCGGCCATGTTGTTTGTCTGACAGCAGGGTAGGCAACAGGTTGGGAGCAGAAAACCTTCTGGGTTTCTCACGGTAACCACCCGCAGTCTTGCTCGTCACAGCAGTACTTTAAGAGACTGTGAAAGTGGACATTTACGCCTCCACGGGATTACGCCCGAACAGTTATGGCCGTTTTTCTTTGGATGTGTAATGTGAGTAGCAGCTCTGTCACTCAAAAATATTTCAGCTAATTTTTTGTTATGGTTGCTACGTCTCCTCATTTTTGACGTATCTAAACATCAGTTTATCCCCTCGATATAGTCGATGTAGTTAACACAATTAATTTTAAACTTATGGTGAAGGTGAAGTTGGCTGCTCATTCGATTTCCGTTCCACCTTAAATGGTGCCAGGGCTCCACACGGAATTTCACGGAAATTTCGAAGAAGAAGCTAAACTGACAAATAACCTCAAGCCACCGTGAGAGAAAAAGTGACTTCATTTATCTAAATAAATGAAGTCACTGACAGGGAGTTATACTATTTTTAGAAGGTGATCTTTGTAGTGTTTCGTCAAAGAATCTACTCAGATTCTTTTAAGGAACCTGCTAGGCAAGTTGCAAACTAGTCTTTCAGGCTTGCAGCTGCACAGTGGATTGGACAGATTAGAAATAGTTAGAAATTTCATGAGGAGTAATACATCACATGGTTATGACAGCCTGCAGTAGCTCACACCCAGTTAACCTGCAAGTGGGGAGCTTTTCTCTGTCCGGAGGGTGCTTTCACCCTCCAAGCCCTGTCCATCCAACAATTACAAACTCAGTCAAATGCATGTTGTCATATTGTTAAGGTTGCCATGCTTGTTTTGTATTCATGAACAACAGGATTCTGTTGCAAACCTTTCCAGGCAATGGTGGTACTTTTCTATACTACACATCAAAAAGGACCCCCAACTGTACCCTCAGGCCAGAGAGCACTGATACTAAAAGTTTGTGATTTCCTATGTAGTAGTAAAGCTGGAGGTGGCATTGGTGTAGGTTAAAGATCAAATTCGTCAGATTTAGATAGACTTGAAGGTTGTATAGTAAAGCAGTTTTTTCGTTGGGTGTTCCTGGTTGGCTTGAAACCTAACATGTTTAGAATTCCAGATGATTTTGAAAATGTTTTGGATGCATTCAAAAGGGGCACTCAGGCCGAAATGGAAACAAAAGTCTACCTCAGTTGTAAATATAGTAATGTGTGTCCTGCAGTGGTGTCACTGCTCTCTTTAGTGAGATATTCCAGTTTAAAGGCTATTAAATCCCTCTTGTGAGATGCATCTTGAAGGTGGGAGGATCTAAATGTGCTTTAGGGTGAACATTTGTCAGGCTGTTCGGATTAGTCTCCTTTTGCACGGCTTCATAATGCAGGGAAGGCCACATAGCTAACATTTTGCTAGAATGAAGATGTTGTGGCTTCATTTACTGGTGTGTACAGAAATCTAGCAGTCAGAATTTCTGTATTGCTCTGGGGAAGTTTTATTATATGATGCATTTGCATAAACTTTGCTGAGTATTGTAATGATGGAACGTTCCACTAACGCATGCTTTTGTCATCAGTTTAGCACGACTGAATGGATCTCATTGCCTTGCAGTTGTATTGGGGCCGATGGACATTTTATGGCTGACGTCAGTGGGAAATTAAAATTTGTGCAATATTTTTAAGCTAAGATGTATTTTTGGGTTTTGATTTTATATTGCCGCAGATTGAATAGCAGAAACTCATGGTATTGATTGCCCTTTCATTAGCTTGGTGGTTTAACTCCTGTCCAGATAAATTAGTCACATTGGGGTTTAACATGCATTTTCAGTTAAACAGGATTCTTCTGTTTAACGTGACAAACTGCTACTGAACGATATTAGGAAACATGCAATATGCGGTAATGTAGTTGCGATGGCAATATCACATGCGATAAGTGAGTAAAAACTTAGCCTTTATAGTGTTATTGTTTTTCTGCTTTGGATTTGCTGGTAACAGAGACTCCAGACACTGACTAGTCTATGCAGAAACAAAATGAAATGCGATATTTCCATTCCATGATTATTATTTTTTTAAGAATTTACTTAAACAGAGCATTTTAATGCCTCCCATAAAACATTTTAACCATTGAATATTGTTGAAAAAATCTGTTAAATAATCATAATTTAAATTATAGAAAGTTCTTAGCCAGAAAAAATAGCAAAAGGAAGAATCTATAACAGCAGCACAGAAGATGAAGAAACTGCCCAGTGATGGTTTCACACTCTTCTCTGTGGCACTGGGTGAAGAGCTTTGGAAAAACACCATTTATTGCTGTTCAGTCAGTTTTCCCGATATGTATATTGCGCATGTTGATCTCACGATGCTGACGGTAAATGATATATTGTGCAGCCCTAGTGTGTTATGTTATATTTTACCTGACTTTAGATTTTTGAGAAATACTTCAAAACCATCTTCCAGATGGGTTTGAGTTCTGGGTTTGTGTGTTACACTGTAGAGAGGTATACAAACACTTGAGCTTTCCTGTTATTTGTGTGGGTTTAAATGTGGTAATACATTCATGTCATGGCATGAGAGAATGATCTCATCACTCTGAACTTCAGGGCTCTGTGTGTGCGCGCGTGTGTGCGCGTATGGTTGTTTTAGCTTGAGCGGAGTGAGAAAATGACCATCATGCACATAGACATAGAGCAGTTCAGAAGATTACCCTGAATAGACAGAGCAGTTCAGAAGACTTTGACATATAGGCATATGGACATTTCTCAAATAATCTTCTTATTTGAGTTCTCCAACTTTCACCTCATATTTTCCAGTCTGTCATCAGTTGTTGTTCATGGTGTTGTCAAGCAAAAACAGGAAAATTACTAGCCCCTGTCTTTACCTTTACTCCCTCTTTTCAGCGTTTTGTCCCTTTAGGTGGTCCGTTGCTGTTATTTACCCACCCTGTGGAAGCCAGGCGGTTCTCACAGAGGTGCTTTTTTTTCTAGATCCCAAATCACACATTACCTAAGAGTATTTGCATGTCTGCACAAGTCCTCTCTTCTTCTGCATCACCATCAGTTCTGTTTATTCCAAACCATTTCAAAATAGTTTGCCATGAGTCAGAAGGAAAATCCCTTTAGATTAAAAAAAAAAAAAAAAAAAAAGTAACACATCATTAGTGAGACATTGTGTTTTTGTTGTAGCTCACAAATTGTCCACCTCATTGGGATTCCCTGGACCACGTCAGATACCAGTCCTGGCAGACTCTAGTAGTATGTGTACCTTTTATGGTATAAGAGACTTGATTCGACTCCTCTGCTAAGCTCATTGTTAAAGCATTTTTAAGTGCAACTCAGAGTTAGAGAGGAAATATTGATCTCCGTAGAGCTGGGGGCTACCAAGACTGGCATCTGACAAAGTTCAGGCATCTTAGTTTGACACTCTTGCCCTAAGCCAACTATAAAATAGACTCAGTCTTAGTTTTAATTACAAAGGCTGTCTTTCTCTACTTGACGAGAAGCACACAAGAAAAGCCCAGAAGTAGAATCAACATTGGAAATAAATGATTTAGAACTTTCCTGCTTATAATCTTGGTTATCTTTGTTGTTCTGGTGGAGTCACACACTTGTGAAAGTTTTCTAATCTGTTCAGTGGAATTGTGGCCAGACTTGTAGCATAATTAAGTCTATATCAACCCATTTTCCAGTTAAACCTTGTCTTGGACCAAGTCATCCTTTCATTGGGGATTTATAAATGCTTTGTAGTCTAATGCTGAGCTTCACATGCTTGTGCAAGTCCTCGGGGTTCTCTTATGTGTATATTGTCATTGCCAAAACAAACCTTGTGTCTCCAGTTTGTCAATTTATTTTTCATAATTTGCAAATGCCAGCTGCAAATGATACTGTATGAACATTTCATGTCAAAAAGAATAGATCTAAAATGCCATGACATGTACATTCTTTAACTTGCACTGAAAATGAAGAATGTTACACCTCTGCTCTGAAGTTACTTTTGGTTCTGATAATGATGATGGTGGTTACTTTTTAAATGCCATCCCATATGTAGTTGCATGAACTGAACCAAAGGAGGTGTTTAGAGCAGTCACTGACACCCGAGTGATCTACCGATTACATTTTTTAAATTATTATTTTTTTTTATGACGGACTAATGCACTGCTTTTCAAAGATTTTAGACATATTAAGAAAAACTAAAACAAGACTTCATTCTAAAATCCATGTGATCTTTGTTCATTGGTGTAAAATGTGTCTGTTTTGTTTGCTTTTTAGTTTCCGAGTGCCCCATGACCCCAGACACCCCCAGCAGCGAGGCTCGGACATGCACCAACAGCAGTCGCCTGGCTGCACTGAAGAAACAAAATGACATCGAGCTCAAAGTCAAACAGGGAGCTGAGAACATGATACAGATGTATTCCAATGGCTCGTACAAGGTAGTCTGCTACTGAATCCTTCTCAGTTTGTGTGTCAGTATGATAAAGTGCCTGTGTCTTAATAGTCCTGAATGTTGTGTGTCTGAAGCATCTCTCAAACTGCCATTTTAGGCCAAAACCCCAGAGCCGGCAGTACAAAGACATCGTTAAAAATAGTTAGACTAAACTGGTATGAATCCTTCTTACTCCAGCAGTGTCTCAAAAATGAAGTCTTTGATCTTGGAGACAAATTGTGTGTATATTCCATTTTATGAAATGAAAACAGATGTGAGCAAAGAAAATCCAATAATGGTGTAAAATTGCTTTAAAAAGTAAGATGATTGGAAACTGACTAGGCCAGCTCATGGGCCACATGTGCTCCACAGGGCATTGAGGTTATTACCTCATGGGAGCAGCTGGCATTCAAGATATAGAGCGGAGAAGTGTCCAGGCCAAGTTTGAGTATTAGTGAGCTTTATTGTGTGTTTGCATCCATATATATATATATATATATATATATGGATGATATATGTATATATATATGGATGAAAACACACAATAAACGCACGTTAACGGCGCGAGATTCTTATCGCGTGATAAAAAAAATATCGCCGTTAACTGCAAAAATAATGGGCAAAAATACTTAAATAAATGAAAAGTTTAATTTGTCTCGTCTTTTTTTTTTGCTGATCCGAAAACTGATCCAATCCGTGACTTAAAAACATGATCCGATCCGAACCGTAATTTTTTTGATCCTTTGCACCACTAACAGTGTGTGTTAACAGCATACTGCATTTCACACTGATTATTTCCGCAGTTTTGTTTGATTTTTCTCAGGGATCAAAGTTTTCTGATTCTTAAACCAGGGTCGGAAACACAGAGCTAAGAAATGACAATTTTTCATGATAAATATCCTATTACCTTTTAATCTGGTTTTCATGATATCAGTACTTAACCCTTAGAACTGAGGGTATGTTCATTACTTGTTCTTGTATAATATTTTGTCTTAATGAAAGTGTTGCACATGCTTTTTCCAGCACATATGCCAGCCAACTTGGTCAAAAGATGTGATCATCTTTTTTATTATTCAACCAACTATTTAGGCACACATTTCACTTCTAACACCATCTGGTTTCTTCACTGGTTGAGGACTTCAGATGGTCTTTGTTCTGCTTGAATGGTCCATTCAGAGGTCAGAAACCGGTCAGGTTCAGGAACTGGACTGAAAATGAGAGTCTTTAAAAGTCCTTCAGGAAACCTGGAGAACTGTTCCTCAAGAGCACATTAAAATACAAGAATGTCAATCTCTGGAAGTGAAATATGAAGAAATGTGTGGCATCATGTCTCATGAACAGTACTGTGATTTACATTTGTCACATGGGCACCAGCGGGACAGTAAAGAAAGGCCCTTAATTACACACTAAATTATTCAAATGCTTAATTTTAACCAGTTCCTGATGATGACCCTCATTGTTACTGTGAAATATGAGAGGTACACGTGATCAGTTTCCTACAATCTAAAACACAAAATGTGATCTGATCAGAATCTCAACTCGTTAATCAACGTGATTTAGGATGTGTCGGCGCTGCAGACTCAAGTGGCGCCAAAACGCTCGGCACAGCATCGAGATGATTTTTCCATGAAAGCGCATCTACATCAAACACCGTTTAGATCAGTAGTGGTAACCACAGCGCTGCTGCACTGACAGCAGGCTTCCCGCAACAAACAGTGTGTGAATAACAGTTGAATAACACTTGTGGGAGCTTTCCTAAGTTTACTGTGTGGTTTCAGACCCATGGGCTCCATGAGAATGAAGCACAGCACAATTATGGACAATAGACTATTAACAGGCAACTGCTCTGGTATGATCAATGTCAATTTAACACATTTAAATTAAGCAACCATAGCTTTTTCGACATAAAGCTGTCAGCATGTTAAGACTGGGTATTTTGGGATGGCATGCATATTACAATGTAATTAATAGGCCATGTTTGCCCGCAAGGCGGCAAAGGTATAGAGAGAGAGAGAGAGAGAGAGAGAGAGAGAGAGAGAGAGAGAGAGAGAGAGAGAGAGAAAGAGAAAGAGAAAGAGAGAGAGAGAGAGAGAGAGAGAGAGAGAGAGAGAGAGAGAGAGAGATATGGTCGAAAGACACACATTTGCTTTTGACCTCAATTACCCCTTCTGAAAGAACTTGAAGACAAGTAGTAACAATGTGGGTATTTATCAAAAGCAACCCTTCCAGCCCACGAATGAGACATGAGCCCTTTTATTAAACCTCTTGAGGTTCTAAACATGTCTCTTCTCAGATTTACATTCATGTCTTATTTAGAGCCAATTTTTCACCCAGCCTCAGAGGAGAAGTGGCTCCAAAATTCAGCTTTATTAATAATAATAATAATAATAATAATAATAATAATAATGAAACTTAAGAAGATCAAAAATTTAATTGTATCTGCAACAAAATTTTTTCCAGTTTACTTTTACATTAACATTAAGCTCTTTGGTAAATATGACAAATTTACAACAGTGAGTGTGTTTGTGTGTGTGTGTGTACAATTATTTTCTGAGCTCTTGCAGTGTGAACTGTGTAAAAAAAAAAATTAGAATGCCCAAGGTACAATAAATTATTTATATGCATTATTGTTTCATTTTCTCCACCCATTTTTTGTCTGGAATTTTGAATCAATAGTGTATAAAACAATAATGACTTGCATCTTTTACACAGACACACTCCCATAAATTGCAAAAGCAAGAATCAGGGGAAAAAAATGTATGCGGTCTCTTATTTTTTTTCCATGACAGTAAAGCATTTAATTATGTAAGTTTGAGTAAATAATTAAATGATCTTTTATCAAAAGTTCACCCAAACATTAACGTCAGGCATCTAAGGGGTCAAAGCTGTATGAATAAAACTATAACCTTGTGTTGTCTTCATCAATCGCAGTTTCATTAAAACTGTGGAACACTTCTCAGACTTTCTCCTCCACTCTGCACAGACAATAGGCGCAGAGAAGAGCAGACGCCGAAAAGCAGCTTCTATAGATAGCATCATTAAACACAGACAAGGCTGCTTTATTGGTGCAAGGCCAATAAAGTGGCCTCGCTTCCCTTCAGTCTGTTATGTAATGCATTATGAGGTGTCTGTGTGTGGAGTGAAAGCGCAGAGGGGTTACGGACAGACACCTTTGTCTTTCATTTCAAACAAACAGCCACAACTTACCTGCAAAATTATTCCACTTCCTTATGATTGGTTTGAGAAGTTACAGCTGAAGGAAGCGAGAGCACAATTCTGTTCATCAATAACACATGACTTGTTTCAGGGAATGGAAGTGTGGAAGTGTGTGGGTTTGGGGTTTTACAGCATGTCAGATTATTCAAGAACTTTGTTATGACATCTCTGGCTATTACCAACTGCATAAGTGGCATAAACTGTTCACATAAGCGGTTCGCATGCAAGAATTGGCGTATGTGGTTTGACAAATGCGCACCAGTTTTCAGTTTTCACTGCGCAAATGCGTACCTAATTTGAGTAACTTCATACTCGGTCTCTAAGAAACCACTCAGGAAAGGAAAACCTTAATAAAAAAAGTAATAAGGACGTTTAAAAATATGGTTCCTCCCGGTCCACAGAGCCTTGCTTCTGCACCAATCAAAATTGTTGAATTTGGGCGCGTACCAATTCATTAATGTAGGTACTCATATGACAAGACCTGATTTTATACATATATATATATATATATGTTAGGGCTGTAAAGCGATTAATTAAAATGAACTAGTTAATCGCAACTTACACTTTTAAAAGCGGTGAGATAAAAACAAAACTTCCTTTTGAATAGAAAATGCGTAACATCTTAAAACCTGAAAGAATCTCTGTGTTAAGACAAAAACGTAGCTTTAAATAACTTGAATTCAAGGACAAAGCCTCT
>JBBPDB010019590.1:0-12466 GCA_037974465.1 Brachypetersius altus | reverse complement strand
TCTTTAAGTCCATCTCATGAAAAATCGGAGCAGAAACAAAGGTGTTGCGTTTATATTTTTGTTGAGTGTATTTAAGATGGACTCATCAAATAGAATCAATTCAAATTTGAAGTGGACGCATTTGTGAGCTTGAATCACAAATTCAATGCATTATAAGAACCAAAGGGCCCATTTGGGGATCATTTCCAACACAGCTCCAACACTCTTGATCCAGTGAATCAGTGAATGAATAAAGCCCTCCTTGGTGCGTCACTGCAGAAGAAACACAACCTGCCCCTACAGTCCATGCTCTTCTTAAGTGCACTTATTTCCACATTTATCAAGAGACCACGAGTGTGAGGATATCTATGGCATCCCTGTGGGGCACGAAGCCGCTGATGTTCTTGTAAATGCTCCTCATCAAAGCACTGAACTGTGGGAAATGTACTTTGAGGCAGCCTCAAAGGGAGAGTTTAGTGTGGTCTTGTGCTTTTGCCTGTTTGAGAACTGGACACAGAACAGAGTGAACTTTGGGGCAGGGTGTGTAAGACTGTACATCTCCAGGACCAGACTGTAGCTTTATATGCTTTAATTCAATTCTTCTCAACTTTTTCAACATTAAGGCCCACCTATCTATCACAGCATGCCCACTTGGCCACATGAGATGACATTGCCACATTAGATGATTAGGGAAAGACACTTTCCATCCCTCACATGCACTGCTCTCCTTCCTCCCATCTGGCAGACGGTCTCACAGCATCAGGACTGTGACTGCCAGACACTGCAAGAGCTTCTTTCCTCAAGCAGTCAGAGCCACTGCCAACAAAGAACTGAAACTCAAAGCACACACACACCCCAACACTAACAACACACAAAGAACTTAAAAATCAACTAAACAACCTGGATACCAACACAATACGCTATTTTGCAAATACCTAACAAACACAAAAGACACACAAATGGGACTGTTGCACGACACACTTCAAATTGTATACCTCATGCTAAATTTGCACTAGTACAATTTGCACAATTCTGTCTTGTCTAATTTTCCTGGCAATAACTCTAATTATAATTCTCCTTGAACCACTTGCACACGTTCACTTTTGCATTATCTATTGTCCTGTTTATTGTATAATAGATAGTTAAAGTAGAAACTTTTAGATTAGTATTCATGGGTAAGGACTAACTTTATATTTATGGGTCATTTTTGTTTCTTATATTTATATTAATTTCTTAGACAGAATGCTCCATGGGGGGCGGGGGGCAGAATCTCAATACCCTGTATACTGTTTATATTGTGGTATTGACAATAAACCTCTCTTGAATATCAAATAACCAATTGCAGACCAATGGCTCGCCTGAATTTTAGATTCGTGGCCCAATCAAAGCCTTCGTGGCCCATCGGTGTTTGAGAAACCCGGCTTTATTTGGCTGCTGATAATAGAAACGTCTCTACGAATGTCCCAAACAGGATTCGTGCAATACAATTCAACTAATAAATCTCTGAACTGACTGAAAGTTGTTACTGAATCACCTGCTGCTTTTTATTGCATTCATTATATTTTTGCTGCACAAACACAGTCACCTTGCACTACTGATCTGCTGGTACAGCACACTAAATAAAACACACAGCAAAGTCTTTTTGTTATTGCAAAGTCTTTTTGTTATTTTTTGTTATTGTTATTGTCTATTTTTTTTATTGCTATTCTTTTTGCAACAAGCATACTAATGACAAAACTTCCCTCATGATAGTTCTTTCTTATCTAATTTTATTTCTCCTTGTCTTATGTTGTATTATATTACATGTTCTGATAATCAGATAATCGATGATTGACTCATATTTTAGATTAGTTCGCTTCATTTTAAGAGAACATTTAAATAAATGCACTTCTAGAAGAAAATATAGACAAACACACATGCACCACATGTCCCGTAGTTCGTAGATATGGGCTTCTCCAATGTTTCTTCTGAAATCTTGGGTTTTAACAGAGAGTTTTGCTGCAGCTCTGCTCTTTCTGGAGGGTTTGGAACCTTGCTGTGATTGGGTTAAGCTGTTAGAGGACAGGCACTGATTAGTTCTGGATCACAAACACCTCTCAAACCCATTCCAAAGGTATTATATAGAGCTCCATCACTCCGGTTCCAATGCTCTATAGTCCATTGTTGAGGCTGGATAACACTTAGCCAACTGTTAGCATCAGGCATGGCACGTCGGTTCTAGAGCACCCATATTGGGAATACTTCTCTATGAAAATAATATAAGCTGCGTGTGCACAATCGAACACCTCTGTCACCAATTGGTACACCCTAAAGTATCTGAATGCACTAAATTAAAGGGCTGTCCTGACAGCTGTTACAATCAAGGTTAGCCGAAAAGCACGTATGACTAAGTACATTAGCAAAGCAGCATGTTTAACCTTTATAAATGTTTGACACCAGATCTTAGGGATGAAATGTACTGACACTACAGTTTTCTGTCTGGTTTCGTCTCTGGAGGGCCTCCACCTGCACATCTGGAATGGTGGTGCTGGTAGTAGAGGACTTGGAACAGACACGGCAGGATCAGGAATGCTAAGAATGAAGATAGCGAGAGACGAGACGTGCTGTTTAAGACTCAACCTCAGACTTAACTTTCATTTTTACAGCTGCAAATCTGTTGTTCACACAGTAGCTGCGAAGCTGTAAATGCAAAGCTGAACACTGAAGAGATCCACGCAAACATACAAACGGTGACAAGACATCTCTCTGCCAGACACTCGGTATGTATTTTGATAGATGTGCTTTAGATTCTAAAAGGGATTTTTTAATGTGACTGGAGACTTTCCTAGTATAAGAAGGGACTTTTTTGATCTTTCCTTCAAATGAACACCATTGTACTTGTTTTCTTGCTCTGCCAGACTACACTTTTTTTTCCAATTGACTAGGAGTATGAGTAACTTTCAGAATTTTTAAAAAAGGTTTAAAATAACTTAAGTTTGTAATTGAGTGAAAGTGACGATTCTGTCATATGTGAACACACCACAGCACACAGTGTCACCAGCATGACATTCTTCCTCTGCATTTAACCCATTCACCAAGCGAAGGTGCGGCAGCCAGGATCACCACGGAGCAGGGTACCTCAGTGCTGCCACCAGCAGTCTTGGGAATCGAACCCACGACTTCCTGATTACAGGGCAAACACCCTGACCGCTAAGCCTCCAGTAGTTTGTTGCAGTATAATATAGTTTAAAAGTACTTTACACAAATGTAGTTATACTGAAGATTCAATAATGCAGTTCAAGTCCACACAAATGCAGTTTAGTGCATTTTTATGCATTTATTGCTAATGTTTTACCTTTAGAGAAACTGCAGTACAGTATTGGCATAGAAAATTGTACGGGTGTATTTGGCGCCATCTAGTGTTCAAACGAGAGAAAACCAGCATCTGTTAGAGGCCCTGCTAAACTCAGTAATAAAGACACTACAGCTTAATTTACATTGAAGGAACAGTAGCTTCTTGAAGAGTGCTAGGGTTCCCACGTTCTCTGTAGATATTTACATATTCTAGAAAGAAATCGCAGATCGTTTGAAAAAACAAGTTTTTACCAAATTACATTTTATAAAAATATTTCCACACATATGAGGTATTTTATTACAGTGATCAACACTGCGGGTACGAAATGTCACAACAAACACTTTGAGAAGCGATATCAACACAAACACTTTGAGAAGCGATATTTTTGAGTCTTTATTTGAATCGGTCATTGCTCATTCTGAACATTTCTCGTCTTTAAGAGATGCACTCACAATCCCACCTGCCGTTTTCAGACACAAAACACAAATCCTCCAGTGCATTCACCCATAATAATATCCTTTTCCAGAAAGAAAAACTGATCTCCCTTTTTTCTGTGCTAAGATAAATATTAAAAGGAAAAAAGAGAAATCTAAATTTAAATCTAAATTTAAATTTTTAAAAAAAAGTTTAAACACAGAAGGCAATTGGTGTAAACACAATTTAAAATGCTAAAATGATTCCTTGTTTATGGTAATAAAATCAAATCAGTATTTGTCCTAAAAGAAAAAAACATGAATCATCTCAATTCAAGAGTGCATTGGTCCATTGCTTGTACCATCTGATCAGTGGAGTATCCATCATGTGACCTGAGCAGAACAAGTGATTTAATCAGGTGCACTTTCATGGAAAAAAGGTTCAGCTCCTAATTTATCAGACTGAACTGATTTGTTTAACAAGACTGCATGTAACCCCAGAACAGGCGTCCTGCATTAAGGTACCCCACACAGTCTCTCTGTTTGATCATTATGCTGAGTGTATGCTCAGACTGATTTTGAGGCATCCCAGCTCTTTATCCTCGCTTCCCAACACGCCCTGCACGCGGTAGTCTCCATTGGTCAGCCAGAAAGGCAGATCTACTTCTGGCACTTGGAAATCGGACTGAGGCAGAGAGTAGTCCCCCTTAAGAAAAACACACACACACACACACACACACACACACACACACACACACACACACACACACACAAGACAGTAGATGTTTACATTTCTATCCTCCTCACAGTGCCTGAGGTCATAATCAACATACATCCACTTATAGGCTGGTTCACAACAGCTCAGGGTGTTATAAACATGTAATTCTTTTACAACCATTATCAGATTTTTGAAGGTCTTCTGAGAGTCTCATTTGATTGGAATTTGGCCTCTATATCTGGAATTTGAATTCCTATTTATACTCCACTGAAACTGGTAGTCAACGTAAGAGTTTTTGAACAGTCGGGTTGAATCAAATCATAATGTATGTATTAAGTTAAGGTTTACAGCATCATTTAAACCCTGGTTTAGTTTTGCAATTAACTGTTGTAATCCTGTTGTGCCAGTTTTAACCTTTAATCAGAGATTACTAGAGAAATTACTACAGAGAAAATAAATCTATCATTTTTGGTTGTAGATGTAACTCCATGTTTATCCATGTTTTGATGGATAAAATTTCTCCTTAAGAGAGAGCCATCACTCAAATCCAAGCTTTTGTGTTCATCGGTAAAACGGAAAAAACTGAAAGGCCTAGCAGGAGGTCTCTGTAATGTATGTGTCTTTTTGAATTAGAATGAGTTCATGATGGAAATGGCAAAAAAAAAAAAAACACTTAAAAACAGACCAATGGTAAGAATGTCAGGAGCTAAGTTAATTTAACTTGCAACATACAGGTCATGTTTCTTGAGAATTATGTGAAAAGCTTCAGATGTCCATGCTTACCTGTACTATAATACCAAATTTAGTGAATGCATTAACAATTTTAACAAATACTGCAGTTTAGCCTAAACGACTGTTGGTGAACTCGCAGGTTCCGTCACGGCGGAGTCAAGCGATCTAATGCAAACACTCCAGGGAAATATCGGATCATGCTCGAGCTGGTTCTTAAAGTAACCACAGTGTTAAACCACCTCAGTGTTAAACCACCTCATGCAAAGTGTTTCCAGGAAGACACTTTGTAAAATGCATGCCTTTTAAGTATGCTACATTTTTGCGTGATACTTAGCTGTAATATAACACCAAATTTGGTAAATGCATATAAATGTACTGAATGCATACTTAGCTTGGCCTTAACATTTTAACAAATACTGCAGTTTAATGTTTTGTGCAACTGGTGTTTGTTAATTGAAATGTATTAATTTGTTAGTTTGCTGCTTGTTGACGTCTCAGACGAGCACCGTGCAGCGTAGTGTAAAAATTTGTCAGCGCTGCTGAAGATATGACTTTAAAAGTTCATCTACAACTGATTTGAGATTATACGAACGAGAAGGCTACAATCATAGATTTTCTAATCGTAAAATACGCAGCATGAGCAGACAGGCTTCTCTGGAGTACTATGGATGGTTCAAAGGCTCAAACTAGAAAAATGCATTATGATGCATGATAAAAATGAGTGACACTGATCGTTAACGCTAGCATCAACTTTTTATATCAACACTATAAATTGCATTTAATTGATTTCCTCAGGTCTTAGCTAGGAAAGGAATAGCTAGAAAAAGCAATAAAGGAGAGAAGGTAGGTCTGCTGTAATAGACCCACTGTCATTTCAGGCATCATTTCAGCTTTTCTATTACCTAAATAACAGTAATTTGCATTATCTTTCATATAATTACTGAATAAAAAAACATGGGGAGGTGTTTCTCAAACCAGGTTCTGGAGGCTCCCAACACATTTCAGTGTTTTCATTGATTTAACTTAGTGAGAGGTTGTAAATGAGTAGATTAGTTGCATCAGATGTGCTGGAAGCATTGAAAACACTCAGATGTGCAGGTGCCCTCAGGACCAGAACTGAGAAACATGATGGATAACAAATACATGTGACGGCACTCACTGCTTTGAAGGGACAGTGGCAAGGAAGGCCATACGCGTGCAGAGGCTCAGGGCAGTCCTGGCCAGGAGGAATGAGCTGGTTCAGCACTTCGCAGATATCCGGATAGTGGCAACTCCCTATCTCCTCAACACATGGAATCTTGACCCAGAAACCAGCCACTTCCTTCTCCACTGTGACATTCACCTGAAATGCAACAGCAACAGGGGTCACTGTTTACTTCTCAGAGGCCATAAAGTCAGAACAGCCTGCAGAACTGCCTCATAACAATCTGTCACGCAACTGGTGACAAAGTCTGCTTGTTCTATCTGTTCGACACAGCCTTGTGATAGTCACAAGGAAGATACAAATACAGGGCAATAATACACAACAAATCCAGTTCATTGACTCATGGCTTAAGTTTGAAATAGATCACGCCAGTGGTTTCACGACTCTGTAAACAGTTTTTTATAACAGTTACATTATCAATACAGAGTCATGGCTAACAGATGTGAACAAAATGTAAGACAAAAATTCAGGTTGTGCTTGAGTAAAGAGAGAAGTGAATAGAAGTAGTGAAGCATTTACTTCCTCTAGTTTATGTGGCCAGACCTTGTGATGCTGGCCTGAGCCTTTACTTAAACCACTGCCGGTGAACTCACAGGTTCTGTCACGGCTGAGTCAAGCCATCTAGTGCAAACGTTCCAGGGAAATAACAGATCATGCTCGAGCTGGTCCTTAATGTAGAAACCAAGTGTTTAACCACCTCATGCCTGGTGTTTCCGGAAGATTATACTTTGCGAAATGCATGCCTTTATATTATACGATTTTTGTGCAATGTTCATGAGCAATCATGCAGTCATGTTATAGCTCACTGTGAGAAATACGAATGAGTATTACTACAGATTCCATACTGTCAAACACTATATTCTGTTCATTTTGAAGTACACTTGCTCTACAGAGGACACATTATTGCATATTTTCACGCACAAATATTGCTTGTTTTCTTGTCAGACTGTCAAACTTTTGGATACATTTTCATTAGTTAAGTAAAGGGGAATGTGATGATATGTAAAAAGGTGTGAGGAGTCTTTGCATAGACCCTACTGACAAAATACAGAGGAAGTAGAAAAAATCTGGACTATCTGATTTGTTTTAGAAGCACTGCCCTTCATAACTGTACAGTTATTTGTGTAGTTACTTAGAGAACCATTTTTAATAAGATATGAGAGTAATAAACCTTTTATGAAGTTTACAGAACTTACACATAATGTAAAAACTATTAAAATGGCAAATATATACAATCTGAAGACCCTTACAGACCTACAGAGTTCATTTTGTGAAGTTACACTACAGTTTGGAATGTATCCAACACTACTTAAAGTAGAAGACTTACTGCCAGAGGGGAGACCAGGGCCACTGAAGTGCTGCCTGCTGCACTTGCAGTCAGTTGTCCAGGAATACTAATAGGGTCTGGAGAAACATTAAGAGCCTTCAAAACAGCTGGGTCATCCGGCTTTCCACAGTTTTCCCAGGAAAATCCCAAAATCTAACCAGGAAGACAAGGATTCAAACACCAAAATATCATAATCATTTCAGTTCACAGCCACCATCTGCAAGTTCAACTGGACGACTCTCACCTGAGCCAGTCTCAGTGGTCTCCAAATTTCCACATCACACTTTGCGTTCATTAAAATCACACATAGAGTAAATAAAGTAATAGAAAGATGAATGGAGCCCATCTTTTCTGTATTAGATTTTACACTGGGTTAGTGAAGGCGCAGCGATGACTTCCAGTAGAAGCAGAAGTACACTTCCAACTGCAGGCTGAACACCAAAGTGCACACACTTCTGTGCAGCTTAGTCCATGCAGACTCGATATTCAACTACAGCGGCTGGCCAAAACGAAGGCATTTATGTTTTCTTCCGTGTTGTGCATTCCAGAACACTACAGAGCCCTCTAAAGGCTGGAGGAGACAGAAACCATGAGAAGACTACAGAGCAGGTCTGAACGAATGTTGTTGTAGTGCTTGTTCGAGCCACGAGATGTCAGTGTTGTATTGGCGCGTACTTGTTTCCAAGGCTGCTGTTCAACTGCAATGAACTATTTTTCATTTTTCACCAGAAAGTGATGCATTACATAACTGTATCAGGTGATCACATACATGTTTATCTTGTGTATATTGTGAACTTGCAGGCCTTTTTTGGCACACTTGCCCATTAGTTCGTTGCTCCAGGAGTGCTAGTGGCACCACTGAGGGTCCATTGAGCAAAATACCGTCCCCACACACTGCTCCCCGGGCGCTGTGCTCTTGGCTGCTCACTGCTTCACTTGGTGAATGGGTTAAATACAGAGAACAATTTTGTGGTGTTCATACTGTGTGTATATGACTAATGGACACTTTACATACCCTCAAAACATTAGGGTTGTTTGTTTTAACCATTTAAAACAAAGCGTCAAAATCACATTAACCATGAAATATTTTTCATCACTGCATTCAAAATGATATGACATTGGTGGTCCCAAGCAGAGTGCCCCCACCTGTTCAAAGGCCATGTTGGACTGCTCCCTACTCTGAAGCCCAAACCTGCCCTCTAGGCTCATGTCTGCACTGGCACGCACCTCTAAGCAAGTCACGACACCAGCTACAAGTTATAACGAATTACGGCCGTGACTCACACAGGTTTGGTTCAGGAGATAAACGGGGAGTCATTAATTTACTCCTATTTAAAACAGGCGGTGTGAATCCTGTGCTATAATTTTGGTTGTCATGAGCTGTATAGTGGCCATATGATAGCACTGCAAGTGTGCATGAGTCACCTTTAATCTCGCTGCGTGTGCGTGCACAGGTAAATGCCAGCCCCATATGTGCACAATAATCCCCTCATGTCTCCATCTGTAGTTGAGCGGGGTCGACTGCACTGGTCGTATTACTGGGGAAAATACCACTTGTCAAATTTCATACTCAGTAGAGATGTATTAAAGGGCCGTAGGTTACAGATAGTGGACTGTTTTGCCTGTTTATTTGAACCTGTGTTTTTCATTTTAATATATTTCTTATTAAACATTACATTCTGACCGCTTTTTAAAAACGTGTGCCAGTCAGAACAATGAAGTAATGAAATTGAGTCCCTTCAGGATAATTAAGTGCATGTTGGTGAGTATACTTTGCCTGAATAAGATCGCCTGCATGATCTCTCTGCTTGAAAAATAATAAAAGAGATCTGCCAACACCGCTCCATCTAGACTCCGTGGAGCAGTTCTCTTCATCTCTGTCTTGTTGACGGCGGATATACCTGACCTGAACGTGGATGAACCTTACACTTCAGCTTTTCCTCACAGGTGTCGCCGTCATGAAATATTAATACTGGACACTAATGGCAGTTCATTTTCACAGTGAGTGCTGAGGGAATGATGGGACCCCATGGACATCTGGAGAGCATAATCAGAAGAAAGAGGGTCACAAATTAAAATGGAGCAGAAGATTCATTATAACATTTTAGCAAATGGAGCCTCCAGACTTGCAACTGTGTAATAAATCTTTTTTAAAGTGCCCATATCATGAATGCATTTAACTTTTCTTACTGTTTCAAATTAAAAATGAGTGCAAGTCTAATGGAAATTAACCAAAAAAACAGTGCATACTATCACAAAAAAAAACCAGTTATGAGGCACATTAAGCATATGATCTTAGTGGATGATACCATTACCATCATCTTGCACCTGGCCCTCACCCACCTGGACAAAAGAACACTTATGTACGAATGCTGTTCATAGACTTCAGTTCAGCATTCAGCAACATCATTCCTCAGCATCTGTTGGCAACTGGATCCTGCTGGGCCTGAACGCCTCCCTCTGCTGCTGGATGCTGGACTTTTTAGATTGGGAGACCCCAGTCAGTCAGGATAGGGAGCCACATCTCCAGCACCACACGCTGAGCACAGGCGTCCTCCAGGTCTGAGGGCTCAGACCTCTTCCGGGTCCCATGAGCAGCAATCCATAGTTCAAACCACATCATCAAATTAGCTGATATCACAACTGTGGTTTGATTAGCAGGAAAAACAAGGTGGCATAGAGAGAGAGGAGGTGCAGAAGCTAATGGACTGAATGTGAACAAAACAAAAGAGATGGCTGTTGATCTTTGGAGGGCATGAGATGATCCCTCTCTGCTAAGCATCAACAGCTGTGAAGTGGAAATCATCCAGAGCTCCAAGTTCGTCACAAAGGACCTCGCATGGACCCTCAACACCAGTTCCATCACCGAGAAATCCCAGCAGAGCCTCTACTTCCTGCTGAGACTGAGGAGAGTGCCCCCCACCATCCCCAAACCTCATTCTACAGAGAGACTGTAGAGAGTACTCGTTGTAGTTGCATCACGACGTGGCACAGAAATTGTTCCATTTCGGATTCCAAGTCCCAACAGTGGATAATGAGGAGAGCTGAGAAGATCACTGGGGTCTCTCTCCCCTCCCTCATGAACACTTATGCCTCACGCTGCAGCCACAAAGCCACCAGCATTGTGAATGAACCCACACACCCCGCACAAACTCTCTGCTCCCTCTTCTCGCCTGGCAAAAGGCTCTATAGCATACAGGCCTTCACTACCAGAACAAGAAACACGTTCTTGCCTCAGGCTATGAGACTCCTCAGTCAGAACTGAATCATAAAATTTCCCCCACCCCCCTCCCCCCAACACAAACATACAAACACCCCCCTGAACTGAACGTCTTCCTTCTCCTAATACAGTGCATGTACAGAACTGTTCTGCCTGAAACAAACGACTTACACCCCAACTGCCACAGTAAAGACCCCTTTATTTACTGTATACAGCACATTTTGTATACCTGCCATTATTGCATGCTTATTATTTATTGCTGCCTTCCTCTGTATTTGCATTTTTGTACACTTTATGGCTCAACTGCTAGAATACCGTATCTGTCAGAATCTGTCAGCAGAACTGTATTCGTTAAAATGTATACTGTGTTTTCCGTGCTAAATATTGTCTCGTCGTTTTGTTGCTTTTGTGTTTTTCTCGCTCTCTCTCTCTCTCTCTCTCTCGATCTCTTTGCACTCTGTATATTTGGTCCTATCTGCACGTATGTGGTCTTGTGGTGGTTCTTGTTCTTGTTCTTGTGTTGCATCATGGTCCTGAAGGAACGTTGTTTTGCTTCACGGTATGGTGTTCTGTGTATATTACTGAAAAGACAATAAACCTTCACGACTTGACTTGACTTGACTATATCCACATAATCAGTCTACAGCAGCTTAGCCCCACTCATTCTCCCTGAAAATGCATTCCAAAGATATGAGATTTTGTTGTATCAGCATTAATAAGAATCTTTTTCTGTACATTATGCCGTTTTCTGTAGCATTTTGCTCAGTGCAGCACTTCATTTATTTCAAATTTGTTAAATGTATTGTTTAATTTGCATCTATACTTTTTGATGCCATAAATGTACTGCTATGCACCTCTTTCTTCACTCTTCCTTTATAGCTACTCTTTAAAGTTTATAGTTAGGTCCCTCACTGATTGCTACATATCTCACGCTCTGTAGAAAGTTTCGCAATCACTTCTATAGGCATTTTCCCATCAAGCTTCCACAGTGTCACTGTAATCTAGCATGTGTACAAGCACTGATAGCCATCAGTGTTTGTGGACATAGGGATCAAATATCCATTAGCAGATGAAACTGTGTCGCTTGGATGACTAATTGTGCTGGTTTTGTGTCTTCTGAGATTCTGGGGCGTGTGTAGATTTGCCTTATGCACAATCCAGGTGATGGAGTTTTTATGAAAGAGATAATGACACTTCATGGCACAAATCAAGCACACAAGCATTAAAACTCAACCCTCACCCAACCAGCCTGAATAATATCCTTGAAAATTATTAGAATGCGTAAAAACATTCACAAATCTGTGTGACCGTAATGACGAGGCAGATGCGTCTTGAGTGGGTTGAGAGCAGTTTTATGTTTTCTTAGGAAGTCATTTGGGCTTTTTGGGTGCCTGTTGACTTCCACTGTTTGTTAGCAACACAGTTGTGCCCAGAGTCAGGGGCGTCGTAGTTGGGTGAAAAATGGGACTAAATTACCAGGGCCCCAAGTGGGGGGAGGGCCCCTGAGGAGTGAAATTTTATTTTCCTTTAAATATAATT
>JBBPDB010019580.1:0-12466 GCA_037974465.1 Brachypetersius altus | reverse complement strand
GGGCCTTGGCCAAAGAAAGCTGCTATGAATTCCAGACCTTCAGCCGTCAGTCTGAAGGTCTGGCTACGCGAGACTAATCTGCAAGTTTCTAAACTGAGTCCCTAAATTTTAGCACCAAATTCAATTGAGAGCAGCATTAAGTACTTATTCCACCAATATATACCCTATATATGAATGGTCTGTTCGTGTGCAGACCATTCATATATAGGGTATATATTGTATACCAATGAGTCAATAAGTTTATATACCATATATAGAGTAACTGTGTAGCATATATAGTGTGCGTATATCACATTTTCAGATCACGACCATTCATAATTATTTCTAAAAGCACTACAAATACATACAAATACAAATCAGTATAAATTAGTATTGGATGATGGTTTAGCTCATGAAATTAGTGCTGCATTACCTTCCTCCAGTCTTTGAAAAAGTTTTTCCTGAAGATGTCCTTGGTCGTGTACTCGTGATCCAGCATTTTGGCGAAGAACGTTGCCACCTCCTCTGCAGATTCACTCAGTTTCATGAGCTTTCCTACAGAAGGAGAACATTCCAGACAATTCTTTTAACTCTAAAGCATGGAGATAAATGGAGATAAAAAAGCATTTTATACATTTCTTCATTTTCTTTCTTGTATTTTTAATATTGTCTTGAAGGACTTTCATTTTCAGTCCTGTTCCTGAACCTGACCAGTGTTTTGATACGACCGGGGGAGAAAAAACAAACACAGCAACCTTTTAATAAATAATTTAATGGGATGCCCAATGCCTGTAGAAGACTGTTGTAGCCTACCAGCGATTTCCGTGAACCGGCAGATGCAAAACTGGCATTTAAGTATTGATACCAGTGTTAATTGATATCAAATTCGATACTAAAATTTAATATCGATTAGTAACTGAGAATCAATGTTTTTGACAAAGTTGTCAGATGACTGTTTTTTGACCGTTTTAAGACAGGTTGACAGGCAACCAATATTTTTCTTTTTGCACCAACAAAGTGATTCAAAGCTCAGTATAAAGAAACGAAGGGTGGTTCAATACTACTTAAACATTTCTCTGTACTAAACTGTCCTGCAAAGCGTATTACAACTACACAATGAATCACAATATTCGCTGCTGTATTGTCCTTACATAATATTCGATATTCAAATAATCTGAAAATAATAGTAATATTTGCCATGTATTAACATTTTATTCATAACATTATAAAATATCCATAATATTCTAAATCATGTTATTTGTTGTGTTAATATTTCTAACATTTCTAACAAAGTATAATGTGTAAAAAATTATTTTGTCATATTAATGCTCACATTATAACAATAACAATGTCATAAATAATAATCTTAATAAATGAGATGTGACTATCACTGATAAATTCAATCAATTTACATATTTACGTTTCTGGATTAGCCTTCAGTTAATTCAATACATTAATGTTTCAG
This sequence comes from Brachypetersius altus, assembly GCA_037974465.1. NCBI lineage: Eukaryota > Metazoa > Chordata > Actinopteri > Characiformes > Alestidae > Brachypetersius > Brachypetersius altus. The sequence goes on along the minus strand of JBBPDB010019580.1, from coordinate 11,022 downwards.
AAAAACTCCAGCCCAGCATTTCCAGTTACAGAAAATTGCACTGTTTAGTATTTTCTGATGCTTAAATAAGCCAGAAAAGTGCAATTTTGTACTTGCAATATGTAATTAAGTAATTTTAACATGAGCAATTGTTAGATGTAAATAAATAGGTTGCTACAAAACTACATTGAATAGTAAAGCGATAATGACTCCTGACTGGAAACAAACTAACCAATGAATATTAGCAACATGAGACTCATGCATCTCTCTCTTTACCTCTCACACACACACACACACACACACACACACACACACACACACACACACACACACACACACACATACACACAGCATTTAGCTGATGTTTATATCCAAAGCATCTCATATTCTCTAACTACAGGGGGCAGTCTCCCTGGAGCAACTTGGGGTTAAGGGTCTTGCTCCAGAACCCAGTGGTGGTGTGCTGGCGGAAGTAACCTGCTTACTAGGCCACCACCACCCTACACATACACACACACTCACACACATACATACACACACACACATATATAAACACACTTTACTCACCATCATAATAAAACTTGACGTGCTCTGGCAGAGGTTCATACGGAGGCGCAAAGACAGGACCTTTATGTTCCAGAAATCTCCATTTAGAGCCGTCTGTAGATCTCTCCTCCTCCCACCTGAAAGGTGGAGGAGAGGGAGGGAGAGAGAGACAGAGGATAAGAGAAAGAGGGGGAGAGACAGTGAGAGAAAGGTGAAGAAAGAGAATAAGAGGAGAGAAAGAGAGTAAACAGGAGAGTAAACAAATGATAAAGAAAGAAAGAGTCAGTGAAAAAGATCACTGTTGGGACCCTCTCCTCCTCACCACTTCCATTTCTCCTCCGGCTCCTTCTTCACTTTCTTCTTTCCTTCACAATGCTCCTTCGGCTTCTTTTTGGGCTTCACGTCCTGCGGCGTTCACAAGAGCGGGAGGAAGAGGGTGAGAGTTACGAAGGGGTGTAAAGAAGGGAGGAGGGGGAAAAAAGGCTTCATCATTACCTCTTCATCTTCATAGTCATCATAGTCTTCCTTCTTCCGTTTTTTCACCTTCTTTTCATTTTCTTCTTTGATCTTTTTAGGCTTGTAATCATAGCTGTTGGGCCGAATAAATACATCAGAAAATATACATGCGCGCACACACACACACAGACAGACACGCACACACACAAAAAACGTTAGAAACACTTTAAACAAATGTAACGGACCGGTTTTAAAGTGTAACAGCATACAATGTAAGCACAGTTTAATTAATGTAAAAGTTTATGTATGAGTTTACATTTACGGCATTTATCACACACTTTTATTAAAAGCGACTTCCACTTCTACAGGGGACAGTCTCTCCCTGGAGCAACCCAGGGTTAAGGGTCTTGCTCAGGGACCCAGTGGTGGGCAGGACTCGAAGGCGAAGGCAGGACTCGAACCCATGACCGCTTGGTCAAGAGGCAGGTATCCTACCACTAGGCCACCATGACCCTTTCATCATAATAACCCTGCTTTCCAACAATTTTTGGAAAGAATTGGTGTCCAAACCCTCTCAGCACTTTTTCAAGCAGCAAACAGGTCTTATTTACTCGAGCTCGTTTGGAACTTGTTGGTCCAGGTCGTCCCTGCAGATCAATGGGAGAAAGATTTGGAGACTGTGGAGGCATCGTTCTCTAAACTTTCTGCATTTCTTTTAATATCATTTTGGCACAATTTTGGAGATCCTTATGATAATTATTGAAGAATTATATTTTTCCAGTGAGGCGTAAACCAGAAGGAACCATGTGATGTTGAAGAACTGATACTTTTCTTTTTTTGTTATCAACACAAAGTGCACTAAAGACAGATCTGATTTATCTCTTCAAAAACAAATGTTTGAGCTGTTGTGTATAAATAATGTGTTACTATAGACAATACAATAATGATAACCAGTCCATTACATAAACTTTTGAAAGAGTAGCGTATCTTTATGTTATATTTAATCCGAGTGGGCCCAAACCTCTGCCCTGTCATTTGTGATATATATTATGTTTATTTGCTACCGTTTATCTGTCAAAATGTACAAATTTAAAGAAATACATTTGGCTTGTACAAAAAATGGGAAAATGACAAACTCAGGTGTTTTTACACTTTATATTTACACTTATAATGTAGTTTGACATGAAAGCCCCTTTAAAAACATGAGATGATAACCACGGAGACTCAACAATCACTCACTCCTCATCGTCCCTCTCTCTCTTCACAGGCTTCTCGGGTTTGGGAGAGTAGCTGTAGCCGTTGTCCTCTTTGATGTGAAGGGGGCTGAGGAGCAAGAAAAATGAAGTTACTTTTTAAAAATATTTTGTTATTATATTATTACATTAGAATCAAGATGGACTGAAGGAGGGATGCATGCAGGTAGACCCCAACGAAACTGATTTAGCTCAGATTCACTATTTCACCATCAACATTCATATAAACACTCAACACTTGGAGGTTCACTGGGGCTTAATAGTACATAAAATAGATTTGTGTTGGGCATGCCTGGTTCCATTTACCATTTAAATAGTAATATGAAATGCTATTGAATTACATTTACTATTCTATAGCTGAGATTCTACAAAATCACCTAAAGTGGACAATCCAAATAAAGTGTTGGATGTTAAACTATTACTTTAACATCCAACAATATTGAGCACTAAGAATCAGGGGGATTTCAGAGACTTCAGAGAAAATGTGGCCAAATACTTAAACGCCTGGTTGCTGAACAAATACAAACACAGAGAGAAAGAAAAGAGAGATTCAAGGGGAGAGAGTGAAAGTGAGAGAAAAGAGAGAGAGAGAGAGAGAGAGAGAGAGAGAAAGTTAAAGAGGAAGAGAGATGGGAGAGAGAAGGAGAGAGAGAAATAGACAGAAAAGAGAGAGAGCAAAAAAATGAGTTTGGGGGAGAGAGGGATAAAGTGAGAGACAAAGAGAGAGGAGACAAAAAGTAAGAAAGAAAGAGGTGGGAGAAAGAGAAAGTAAGAGACACAGAAAGAGGGAGGGAGTAAAAAAGAGATGGGAGAAAGTAAAAAAGAGAAAGAAAGAGAGAAAGAGGGAGGGAAGAAGAGACAAAGCGAGATGGAGAGTGAAAAATAGAGGAAAGGAAAGTGAAAAAAAGAGCAGAAGAGAACGAGAACCAGATGGGGAAAGACAGATAAAGTGAGAGACGAGAAGTGAGACGGGAGAGAGAGAAAATGGGAGAAAAGGAAAGAAAGAGTGAGAAAGAGAGGGAGGAGAGAGAAGGTGAGAGAGAGTGAAAGAGAGAAAGAGAGAGAGAGAGAGAGAGAGAGAGAGAGCTGGGTAATGTGCCGTAGCCGAGTGAAGGAAAACTCCGTACCTGGTGAATCCGTTCTCCTTCTCCCTCTTCTGTTTGCCCTCAGAGCTGTGGGATCTGATCTGGAAAAAAGAGGCCACAGGTAATCAGATCTGCTCCAGCATTAACAATAACTTCCAAACCTAAAATATTAAACACGGGCAGAGTGGGATCAGTCAGTGTACCTTCTCCTCCCTCCTCTTTTCTTTGTCTCGGTGTCTCTCTGCACTGCCCTCCTTGAGCTTCACCTTCTCCCTCTCCTTTTCCTTTTCCTTTTCCCGGTCTCTGTGCTTCTTCTCCGAAGGGTCTCTGTGGTCGCTGGAACCAGCGGCAGAAAGGCAGATCAGCATAATGTGAGATCAGAGCAAACAGCAGAAAAATGGTCACTCACTATCTGTAATGCTCATTTCTTTTTTTAAAAAGAAAAAGAAAAAAGAAAAGAGAGGATCCGTCTGCTTAAACAGATTTAGTTTCCATTTGTGTTATTTCAGCATATTTTAATTCAGTTCCCTTAACTGTCATTATGTTCTTAAATCAAACAATTTACTCCTACGATTAAATTACATTTTAGACATCCTGGGGTTAGCAGAGTTTTAGTAGTTTTAGTAGCACTGTTATCTGTGATGGTCTTTTTTTTTTTATTTAGCCTGTTTAAACAGCTTTAGTTTACATTTGTGTCATTTCTGCAGTTTTATATTCCTATTTTCCTTACGATTATTGTACGCAGGTATTAGCAGTGCTGGACATTACCAGTGGTGGGCATAGTCAGTCTTCAATATCAGCAATGCTGAGTAGTAGGAGTTTTCACTCTGTGTGAGAGTGTGTGTGTGTGTGTGTGTGTGTGTGTGTGTGTGTGTGTGTGTGTGAGTGAGCAAGAGTGTGAGAGAGTGTGTGTGTGTGTGTGTGAGTGTGAGCATGAGTGTGAGAGTGTGTGTGTGTGTGTGTGTGTGTGTGTGTGTATGAGCGAGAGCGAGAAAGAGAGAGTGTTTATGTGGGAAAAGCCCAAGTAGATTTACTTTGGCTGAACATAAGAGACAACTTAAGCTGCTTAAATACCTCATAACTTTCAATCAACTACAAACAGAGAAAGAAAAATAGGCAGAGAGAGAGAGAAACAGAGTAATGTGATTATTGCTAATAAACTCTAAGTATTTTCTGCTGCTAATTTGAATTTAATTTTTGCACAGCAATGTGTATCATTACATATTACAGTATTATAACCTTATGAGAGCGAAGCACTTTAGAACATGTGTGGCTGAAGAGAGAGAAAGAAAGAAAAAAGAAAGATTGATTTCTCACACGAAAGGAAACACAAAAGAAAGAGAAGAAAAAAAAGAGTCCATACCTGTTACTGTGCCTGGACTTCTCCCGCTCTTTGTCCTTTTTGTGGTCTTTGTGCTTGTGCTCTTTGTCTCGATGCTTGTCTTTGTGTTTGTGGGAATCTGTGGATGAGAAAATGAGAGAGAGAGAGAGAGAGAGAGAGAGGCAGGCTGAATGAGTGTGTAATCTGAATAAAGTGTGTAGAATTGACTGATTACATAACAGCCTACAAAACCTCACATACTCATTTACAAAGAATAACACAGTAATATCACAGTAATTACTGCTTAAAATTTTTTCCTCAGTGTATGACAGTGTCTTTCTTCTAGCAAAGTTAAAATTTGAATAACCACTAACAGGAAAGGAGTAAAAAGATTTGCTTTGTTTGTATAAAAGTAACTGATATGATGTGATCTGATAAGATCTGGTTCCAGGTTTCTCTTTGGTTTCTCCAGCCGTCACTTGAATTTGTGAAATTCCATCAGCAGCTCCTGATTTAATTTAATGAAGAACCGATTGAGCCGTCATCATAATAGTGCACATAGACAAAATGTACATAAACTAATTGAAAACTGTGTTTGTGTGTATGGTCTTCAGTCCTGCTGGTAAAGTATCTCAGGTGGTTTCTCATAAAGTTTATGAGAACGTGGACTGAGTAAATCTGCATTAAGGTATTTATTATGCATGACTTGATTTGATGTATTTTAGAGTTATGAATACATCCAATCAAGTCATGCATGATAAATACCTTAATGCTCTAAAAATGTCAAAAGGAGCTGTTCGGACGCAGGTTCCACAGAAACTTCAGGCCTGGACTGTAAGCCCCTCTCTCAGAGCCCTGCAGGCTCCTAATGAGATTCACTTCTTTAGCCCTGATGTGTGAGACTGGGATTATGATTATATCAGAGCAACACGTCAGCTTTAACGCCAAATTGGCACCTGCACACCTGCAACAAACACACAAACTACAGCAGCCGCCCTCACTGCCCTCGAAACCAGCACAAACACACTGCAGCTGCCACACATACAGATATAATACATTCTCTCACTCACACACACAAACACACACACATGCAGTTATAGTATGTGTGTATATAGGCATACATGTGTGCATATACATATGTACACACCACTGAAAGGGGCAGTGTGGTTATGTTTAAAATATTTGTTCTTTTAATCTAAATTTACGTCCGTTTTATTTTCCAATAAGTTAATTTCACCAAATAAACTTGTCTTGTACTTACAGAAAACGTGTACCTGTTTGCATCCGCAAGCAAAATTCATGATGTAATTTTAACTAAATGTAAAGCACAAAAAGGGGGTGATTTGGGACGGAGAATGATTAGCCAAAATGGACAAATGGACAAAATTAAACAATATTTGTAGACAGGGCTGATCATCAGCGCACTAAACAATATTTGTAAACGGGGGCAATTAGTGGATCAATAAGTCGATGGGGGAATAAGTTGGGACAGCCAAAAGAAAATGTTTGTATACAAGGATATAAATGGGGACAATATTTGTAAACGGGGGCGATAAAGGATGGCTGAAACAAGGCTACATTTATCAAATGAGTGGTAGATATTCATTGACGGGAGAAAAGGTGTGGAACTGCCGACAGACACAACCTGTCAAATGACATGAAATAAAATATTTGGCGAATTTAAATATGGATGGACTAAACAAGATGAAATTCAGCTTTTTAGGTTTTCAGACGGTCTCAGGTGCCAAACACCCCATTGCCACCCCACCCAGACCCCATCCCCACCCCACCCAGACCCCTCATAATTCACACCATGTCTGCAGTTCTAACTGAATTTACAGCAAAAAATTAAACTTCTAGCCTTCAGAGGGTTAAAAGTGCAGACACATATTCAGTCGCCACAGAAACCCTGCTCCGAATCTCCCCGGTGTTCAGTGGGGGCTCTTTACCGCATGGCTGGAAAACGAGATAAAGGCTCAGATTCCTGGAAAGCCACAAAGCCGCTCTGAAGGTAGGTGCATGTACACACACACACAAACCTTCCACTCTGCCTTTCTATCCCTCCACCTACAGCTTCTCCATCCAAACCGTTGCTCCTCACATTAAAGCAAAAGCTCAGCCAAAAATCAAAGAGGCGATCAGATATATTTGGTGTCTGAGGTCTCTTTTAGCACTGGAGCTATGAGGCTAATGTAATTTTTAATAGCAGCTTATATCTGACCTATTAGCATGGCACTAATTATAGGCCTGTATCTCCACCCATTTACTTTAAACCATGTGGAGATCTCCACTAGATCTCCAACAAACTCGCTTATGTGGTTTCTGGCCCTGTATGACTGTTATCTAAAAATGTGGATACATGTTGGTTAGTACAGCTAAAACAGCAGCAGACATCCTTAAAAACCAGCAAAAAGAGTGGATTTTAGAGGAGGAGGAGGTTAACATATGGGGTCTAACTGTTCCTTACACTCATGAGGGTTTTATCTGTGTCTTATCAGTCTGAGCCATGAGAGAGTCAACACTGCTGTTCTACTACAACATGCACAACAAACACCTCCCACACACACTGTTGAGGACGTGTTGAGGATGACCTCATTATACTGAATACAATGTTGACGCCTGACATTATGTTTTGTAAAAAAAAAATTATTATAACATTTAATATTTAATATATAACATTTAATATATAATTACTTCAGACCATTTGTCTATGTCCATTCATTTGTCCTGGGCCACTCCTTTGAACTGGTCCGTTTATTTGCCTTGGTCCATTCATTTGTCTAGGCCCACTTGTTTGAACTGGTCTATTTATTTCAATTGGTCCACTTATTTGAACAGGTCCAATAATTTGTCTTGTCTGGGTGAGATGTTGTAAAACACTTAACAGCTGAACTAAATGTTGTGTCGTTGTAAGAGAGGAATGCGGACAAACGTTGACACAGCAAATCGAAAGTTGGCTCATTCTAAAATTTCGGACCCACTGCTCCTCGCTAAAGCCCACCACAATATTCTCCACCAATCCTGAGATCTCTCACGCACCCAGACGTTCCTCTGAATGGCCAAGGCCATAATAACTGAAGCACATGCGCAGCTGCAATAAGTGCCCTTTTCCTTCTTCTCCGCCTCAAAATCGTGGTGTTATTTGGCGAGATTTGCAAATATCGCAGAGTTAGCATTAAGCATATTTCGCGTTCGTCCATCTTGGCTACTGTGTGGTGTAACAACCCCCCTTTGCTACAGAAAGTGTAAACAAGTGAATCGGAAATGGGTCACAATTTTAAAAACGTGTAAACAGAAGGTCAAAAAAATCGGATAGAGGCAACAAATCAGAATTGAGCATCAAGACCTGCAGTGTAAACGAGGCCTAAGAGATACGTGGGAGGACTGGCTAGTTGCCAAGATGCTCCTTAAGGAGGTGGGTTTTCAGACGACGCTTAAAGACAGTGACTCCGCAGATCTGATTGCATTATCACATCAGTCTCACCAATGACTCGCTGCCTGGATGGTACTAAGCAAGGGTTTTGGTTGACATGATGTGCCAGGAAAATGCCATGGAATTCTTTGATATTTGATAATAAAGCACATGTATATACTAGGGTAAAGAAAAACATGACTGATCTGAAGTGTCAGTCAAACCAAATGTTCATCAAAAGCGGTCTCACCGGTCAGATGATGGAACAAGGGAGGGTGTTTGGTGATGTCAGTGCCAGTATGACACATTAGTATTTTTTTGATATGTAATGATAAAGCACATGTATGTGTTAGGATGAAGCAAAATAGGATTGATCTGAGGTGTTAGTCACCCCACATGTTAATCCAAAAGGCACTGTCTGGATGGTAGGCTTCCATGTAAGGGTGTTTGGTAACATTCCTCTGACCAAAACAGAGCATAACATTCTTTAATATTTGATGGTAACAAATATGTATGTTCAAGGATAAAGCCAAATATAATTCATCTGACCCCATGTGTTCATAAAAATCGGTCTCAGCCATCTGGATGTCTACTAGGTAAGGGTGTTTGGTTGGGGACATCCCAGTGCCAGAATGATACCTTCATATTCTTTGATATTTGATGAGAAAGCAAAGAATGAGTGCTATGAGGTGTCTGCCCTCTTAGTCAGTTTAACCGATAAGGCACTGTCTGGATGGCCTATGAATCAAGGGTGTTTGATTGGTGACAGAGCTGGGATGATACAATTCAATTTAATTATTATATACAGCACCATTTACAATAGAATTGCCATATATCACTTTACATTAACAAGGAGCACCCAAGACCAACAAGGTCAAGGTAAAACTCCTTTGTGGTAGGCATTCAAAGAAGACACTTTGAGCAGATCCACATGTCAAGGGGGTCATCCAGGAAAAGTAGTCAGTAGTGCTAGACTACAATTTGTCCATTGTTTAGGCCAGACATCATAATAAATATTGTCCCACATTTGTATATGGTAGTATATGGGTCATGGTCATGGGTGGATGTCTACAGTTCTGGTTAGACAGTATAGTAATAGTGTAGTAATAGTCAGGCATAATGTTAAAGTGAGAAGTGAGATCGATCATGGGGGTAACAATGGGTGGAGTACGTCTGGCATCTTAGCAAGCAGATCATGAAGCTGGGTGCCTTGGTGTGCCAGGGTGGAGTACATTCTAATGAGTGCCATAGTGATATGGAGTCGGTCACAAGGTTCCTAAGAAGGACGTTCGGTCCTGGCATGGGCCTCGTGTGAAGTTGGTCGCAATCCACAGAAGGAGTGAGAGGCGGGGATGACACTCAACAGAGATGATTGTGGTGTATGTGGACAGAGGAAGCAAATGACTTATGCCAGTCTAGGTGATTCACCTTTACAGATAATGTGTGGCATCTGTGCATATGTATGTAGAGAAAGAGAAAGAGAATTTAAACTAAATTACTAAGAAAAATATAATTTACTAATTTTGTAACAAAAATATTAAAGTAAATTCAGCTCTATTTCCATATAAAATATAAAATGTTTTTGTACTGTCCAGAGAAATACAAAGGAAGTGCGTCTTGGTGCAAAAACGCTGTACTCAGAGGCAGGAGGTTTGAGAGTAGCTGATATGAGAACGTTATTTATTTCTCCTTGCTGCTGATTGCATCTGTATTTTTATGACTCTAAATTAAATTAAAAGAGGCTGTTGAGCTCAATCTCTGTTCAGCGCCTGCTTTAACCGCGGGTCACTACAGTAATAAGACGAGCCGCTGAAGAACATTAAATTATTGAACTGTAAAAAATATTGGTGATTACCCGTACACTTCACTGTGTTTACCTGCTTATACCAAAGAAAAAGACAGCGCATACAAAAGAAAACATGCTTGCATTAATTAATTGTGGTAGACGGCAGTTCAGCGTAAACTGTCCAGCGCGTATACTGGTTTACCTTTATATTTTTGTTAAGGGCAATATATGAAGCTGAGTCTAAAATGAAATTAAAGTGTTGTGGATTCAGGCATTTTTTCTCAGAACTAAACTAATAATTGTTGGCAAAAACTCAAATTGGTGGAAATCGCAGATATCCTCCACATTTCCAGGCTTTTTTGTGGCAATATATAATTCTTCATGCATTTTAGTGCATGCATTTTTATAAGAAAAATATAGGCCTAATTTATTAATTTTGTAACATAAATATTAACGTAAATTCTGCTACAATTCCATATGAAATATTACCGTATAAATGTTTTTGTACTGTCGGGAGAACACAAAGAAAGCGCATTAAGGATGGTTAAATAAGGCTGTACTCAGGCATGGGTGGACTGGGACCAGCTGTGTTTCTTTACCAGCTGTGGGAAGATAAGAAAAGATAAACCTTTATTAGTCCCACAAGTGAGACATTTGTCTGCATTTGTCTGCATCTTGGCCGAGAAAGACAGGCCAAGGTATTTACCTTTTTGTACCAAAGAAAACAACAGGGCATACCACATATCGATATTTACATTCTAGCGCTGCAGGAGTTCAGTGTAAACTGTATATTTTGAATATTTAACCTGCCCTGCGGACTATACCTCTTACCTTAGGCAAAGTCCAAAGGAAGTGATTGTGTTGAACTTTTCTAAGCGTGCGATCAGGATGGTGGTAGCCTACATGCTTTGGCTCCAAAAATAAATAAATTAATAACAACTAATATTATAATAGGCTATAATACTGAATGCATTCTGAACTAATACTAATACTGAACATTCTGAACTGCAATAACCTAAGAATGAAAAAATATTGGGTAGTAATCAACACATTAATGTTTCACTTTTAGTGGGAAATGTGTAGTATATTTTCACAATATTGCATGCATGGGGCAGCTGGTAGCCTAGTGGTTAGGGCATTCGCCCTGCGACCAGAAAGTCCGGGTTCGATTCCCAAGACCGCTA
>JBBPDB010019571.1:0-12466 GCA_037974465.1 Brachypetersius altus | reverse complement strand
GGAGCGAGAGGGAGTGAGAGGGAGAGAAAGGGATTGAGAGGGAGAGAGAGGGAGTGAGAGAGAGAGAGAGAGAGAGAGAGAGGGAATGAGAGGGAGTGAGAGGGAGAGAGAGGGAAAGAGAGAGAGATTACTGTCCTCCTATAACAGAGTGCTACTTAACAGCAGGGCTTCCTCAACTCAGGATTAACTCTGTCCTCCAACAGGCCTGATTTTGAATTAAAAGTCAATTACAGTCATCCAGAATAAAGGCTAATAAATACTTAACAGGAAACACCGACCAGTATGTCATCTTTCTAATCACAGCCAGCTACTATCTAGTCTGACAATTGTACTCAAGTAAACTGCAATGCTGATAATAATAGGAAGTTTTCTGAAGATGCAAACAAATTTGTTCAGAGTTGGTTTAACATGAAGTCAGAATTGTTCACAATGGTGGTAAATGGAACCATACGTCTGCCTCTAAAAGCTCCCTCACTGAAAGTTATACCATTAAATGATCATGAATGTGATGTCTGATGACCGAGACATTGCCAGTTTTGAGAAGCATGAAACTAAACCACTCATGGTGGAAGCATAGATTTAGGGTGCTGTGAGGCAAAATAGTCCCCCCAAAAAACTAATTTAGCTCAGATTGACAACCTTTCCCATTATCAACATCCCATATACACACTCAGAAGGGTGGGTCGAAAGTAAATAAAATGGCTGTATTTTACTATTGCAATGTTAAAGCCCAAATTAAGTTTTTTTGGAAATGCCCTTATCGTGCAAGCTGAACCATCTAAAGCCAGCTGGTTTGGTCCACATGGAGGTGGACAGTGTCCTCAAATAAAAGTGTTTTACAGTGATGTATCATCTGGAAATTGAAGCAGTCTAGAAAAAACAAAGTGCATAAAATATGAGCCCGAAAACATCATCAACTGAAATGTTGCCCTGCATAACTGCTGCAGAACTTCTCGATCCATGCAGAACCTATCAGCACAGGAACTGTGCTCGACTCGCCTCTTTAGAGGTGTGAGTGACAATAAAGCAGTCCAGGAGCTAAACTAACAACACACAATGAAATTAAACCCAAAAAAGGGATGTGTGAATGTTAAGGAATGAAATGAGCGTCATCTGAAAAAGCACTCTTGTGCACGTGGAAGTAGTTTCTGCCCACTTTTGCAGCCACAGGACCATTACAGCTACGCAATTCAGCCAAGAAACATAAGAAGAGGTTCCTGCTGCTCAGACCAAACTACCTCCAGCATGGTCTCCATGTCCAGCCCTATATTATTCATTTCATTCCGTGCCCACTGCAGCACTGCTTAGAGAAAGCGAATAGGCTTATTAAGTAGTTATTGCAGTCGAGTTTCTGAGGGTGCTTTAATCAATCGAGGCGTTCATGTGATCCAGCAGATATCAAAGGTGGTGAAAAAAATTAGGCAGTCTTAATATGACACACCACGGTTTTGTTAATGCATTGGCTACATATCCCAAGGCATATCATAATGGCACTGCACAGAAACATAACTGCAATACAGTCAATTTCTTCACATCATGAAGCCGTGTTTAGTCAAGCCCCCAAAAACTATCTATATATATAAAGGCTGATCCTCTCACAAAATTGTACAATAAAAGCTTTCAAACCACATAAGCAAGTCAATTAGAGATGGTTTAAAGGGGAATTCTACTGATTTTTCTTCACGATTTAGGTTTAGAGTGGGTTTGGCGTGAAACACTCTGTTCTAGAGAAACCTGCCAGAGCAGAACTGTTCACAGTGGTGTGTGAATGGAACCAGATACCTCCACTAAAAGCTCCCTCACAAAAAGTTCTTCCATTAAATGTTTATGAATGTGTTGCCTGATGCCTGAGACATTGTTTTACCAGAGATTTGAGAAGCTTTTGGTCTAAAAAGAAACCTACACATGGAGGGTGTCAGGAGGCAAAATAGTCCCTAAATTAATTGTTTCTGATTTACTAGTCTGATTACCATCATTAATATTTGATATAAAGATTCAGAAGACGTATACAGGGAGCAATAGTAAATAACTGCTACATTTGTGTTGACGGCTGGTTCAATTCACCACCACTGTAAAAGATAAACAAGTCTCTACAATGTATCATTTTACACCAAACCCACTCTGGATGACTATTTGCAAACACTGTATTATGAGGTGATTGGGAAAATTGGTACAGTCTCCTGCAGTGCAAAATTGAGGAACCTTTGGGGTCCAGCAGCTTCTTGGCTGTCGTACAACATTCATATTGTGCAAGCCAAATACTGCTTACAACCCACTTGAGCAACCAAAACATGGACCAACCTGTAACTCACACCATGCAACCTCCACAGTGGTCTCCGTGTCCAGTCCTTTGTAGACGGTCTTGAAGGAGCCTCTCCCAATCTCCACATTGAACTTGAGGTACCGTCCATCCGGCGAGGTGGCCACAGCTTTGGTCTCCATGTCCTCCTTCTCCTGCTCATACCTACTCAACTGCCGTGTAACGGCTTTCTGTGGCTTGACCACTTCAGGGTCCGAGTCAGAGCTGGGCTCATGCCCCGAACCCCTCCATGTCTCTGAAGTGCCTGAAGGAACTGGAGTTTCAGGACTGGAGACTGGAGAGGGAGATGGAGGAGGAGAGTCCACCTTCCCTTCTTCTGCCCCTGTCTCGGACAGGATGTTCTCTGCTGACCACGACAGCGCCTTGGAGAGAGCGTTGTTAAAGAACTGAGGCTCAGTGTCCACATTGAGCTTGTGGAGCACATAGGAATTTCTCCTAATGGACATTCTTTCCAAACACTCAGCATCTACATCAACAGGTAGACTTGGAAAACCAAGTCCAGACAGTTCCACCTGAGCATGAGACATGCTGAGAAAAAGTTAAACAGGTTATAGGAGTGTGGGAGAAGGTAAACAGTTTCACGACCAGCAGCAATGTTCTCATGCAGGTCAGTTAACTATCCATTGAGATGTTGGGGATGTTCTCGTGTGGGACATATCGTCTGGACTTTCCTTCAGGAGTGCCCTCCAAGGAGTCTGAAGATGAAAGCAGAGGGGACTGAAAGTCAGCATGATCAACAGAACCAAGTTTTGTCTTTATACACGAAAAACATACGTTTTGGAGAATAATTTTCCAGCTTAAATGGTGCAGAAGCTGCGTTTCGATGACTGTCCAGTCTTCAGTTGTACGGTTAAGGTGGACCAAAACACTCGGATAAGTAAAATCGGATAGGTGAAAAGGGACACAAGTTCAGGCTCATTTAAAACTTGATGTACGCAGTCTCTTACCTTATATTTTGGTCCTAAGGAGTCCTTGGAAAAGACAATGTCTTTTCCACAGGTTAAAGAGCAAAAATCATGCTCCTGCTCAAGAGGCTCCGTGCGCTGCTGTGAGGAGGATAGCCTCAGCAGCGCCGCGAGGAGAGCACAGACTCCGCCCCCACCTGAGCTCGAGGAAACAGACCGATTCACTCTTACTGAACCGATTCAGCCAGATTCGAATCAGCCAGATTCTGCTCTCGGTGCGGCATGTATGTAATAACACACACACACACACACACACACACACACACACACACACACACACACACACACACACACACACACACACACACACAGTGCTTAATGCTAAATATACAGTATTTTAGTATTTATCATTAAAAATATATCATTTATAATATGTGTGGGTGTGTGTGCGTGTACTTATAATGCCGCCTAAAGCATTAAAAAAGCATTATCAGTATTTTATTTTAACTTCATATCATGTATAGATTATGGAATTCGAAAGGAAGAGTCACTGACAGGCTAGCGGCATTACTTCTTTTCTAAACTTCGTTGATTCTACGAGGTGTCCTCGTTTTATGAGTGAAACTAAAAGTAGGTTTATGCTCTCTCACATCTCATATACATTACTACTGTAGGTATTCATTTAATTACATGCTGCCATTGCACACTGACGCTTCTATACTGTTCCAGATATTTTGTTACACGCTGCTCTTCCTATTATCTGCACTTTTTTTGGATTTACCTGTCCTGTTTTTGTCACTGATGGAGATGTCACAAGAATGTATTTGTACGAAAGTATAATAACAATAAAGCTATCTTACTCTTATTTGGGAATTATGAAAAATCGTGGAATTTTCCTTGAAAGTGTTGCTGGGACCCATTCAAAAATCGTTTGCCATGCGTTATATCATTTTACTAGCTAAAAGGAAGGCATAATTTGCCTCAGTGGTTAAGGAGGGTCAGGATCAGGAACACCTGCTTCACAGATATGAAGAAGAAGTGGATCTTCAGTACAGGTTGTTTGTGTTTCTCTGGAGACCAGACTGAATATGTCTTACACTAATGCACCAGTAATAATGTTGCACCTTTAGTATAGAATGATTTATGCAGCTGATGTCTGTTTTCCAGCCTTGCAGGGGCTGTATGGTGACGCAATGGCAGCGTTGCCCCTCATAGTCCAAACAATCACACCTCATATACTGGGCCTTAAGTGTGAGGTGGCAGCCTGTAAAGTGTGCGGGTCGTCTGGCAGCACAAGCCACTTCTCAGGAGCAGCACTGGATTTTCTTTGTTAGTGGATGAGAGTTTGCAAAAACAATCTTTACATTAAGAGACTGTGCGTCATTCTGTAGTCGGCGACATGACCCTAAATGAAGGCCCTCAGTCTCACTTGTTTTCTATGAGAAAACTACATGGACCCTGTGCAAAAGGGGGATGTAAGTACAGTCTATGGACAGAAGTATTGGGACACAGCTGTTTTTCAGGGTTTGGCCTAGGCCTCTTACTTTCAGTGATGAGCAATCTGAATGCTTCAGCAGAACAAGGGATTTTGCCATGCTTCCTTCTAACATCGTGGGGAAGAACCTTTTCTATTCCAGCATGACTGTGCCCCAGTGCACAAAACAAGCTCCATAAAGACATGATTGGATGGGGTTTGTGTGGAAGTAGTTCACTGGCCCTTCATGAGTCCTGACCTCAACCCCATTCAACACCTTTAGGATAAAAAGCCTTCCAAGAAGAGAGGGAGCTGCTAAGGGGGGGACCAACTCTATGTTAAAGTCTACATACTAGAATGCAATGTCATTAAAGTCCGTGTTGGTGTAATGGTCAGACGTCCCAATGCTTTTGTCCATACAGTGTGTGTTAAATAACTATACAAAAATAAACATCCTGAAAATTTAGGTCCCCACACTATATGTAATTCTGTCTAAGCTGTATTGTTTTCATACAAACTCTCATTCAATTATGCAAGAATTCTAATGCCAAAACTATTAAGCCCTTTTTAATAGACATACATCAGAGACAGTGTGGAAAAAATGGACGGATATGAACACACACGCATCCTTTTTTTCCACTCGAAACTGCAGTTTATCTCACTGATCTCATTCTTTTTTTCCCTCACATATGATCATCACTAAAACCCGGTTACAGACGTCAGGAAGATCCAAGTGTTGCTTGAAGGTGCCGCTATGACTTAAGAAGCCGGAACCAGGAGCAAAGAATCATCAGGGTGTGAAATAATGACAAAGAAATAATCATAATATTGGAGCAGAAGTGGCTTAAATGGGACATTGTGTCCAAACAGCAAGTGGCTTTATCTCAACCCCACCAGGTGTGAGACCTGAACCCATAACCTGAGCCCAACGTGACAGCAGTACCACCCTGCCAGCACAGTGGAGCGTCCCGTTTACACCCAGTATCACATTTTACGAGAACTGCAATTATATTTCTTAGGCTTTTTAAAAAAATATATATTTATATTTATTCTAATAATAATTTAGCTTATCTAGAATGGGTCTGTAAAAATGTAGAAAGTACAATGACCTCAGTCAGCCAGGACTGAAAGCAACAGTGTGGTTTCAAGACTAAAGCACAAACAAAATAATTGTATAATTTTCTCCCATCCACAAAGGTATTTATGGTCAAAGTATGCACAAAAATTCAATTTCAATACAGTAGTTAGGACTCTTTTTTTCTGTGACCTACTGTTTGAGGCAAGTGTGTGAAGATGTAGACCTGCAGTAACCAAACCTGTCTTAACTGATCAACTCGTTACAGGCTCACTTCAATTTTGGCTCATTTATAGTTTCTAAAACTGCTTTAAACTGCTGTGCATAAAATAAACCCTGGAACCATTAGCTGCATCCCCACAGAGCCTGGGTAAAGCTGTTGAGGTCGTTTCTCACGTCGGGACTCAGGATACAATAAATTTAGGGAGGGGAAATGCCACAAGCGCTCTGTCTGCTCCCCAAGAAAACAAATCCAATGAAAATAGAAATAACTTTAATATAAATAAGATTATATAAGAGGCGTGTTGTGTCACCCATCTGCTCTTTTTCCCAAGCATCCTAAAAGCCCAAATAGGGAAACATACTTCAGAACATCCAAAGCCTCCAAATTATCCCTGTTAAACCTGGGTTCCCTCAAAAGTGAGAGTACAGTTGGATGAGAAGGTTAAACTGCAGGGTAACTGACTGGCAGCACTAGTCTACCTGCATGGTGCATTTGTGTACAGCAGAGGGCGCCACTACAGCACCAACTTGCAATTTATTGGCGTCCCCTAAGGCCCATATAAAGTTTATCAGAGAAATTCGTTTTTCTGAGTCAGAAACGAGGACGGTGTGTGATACTCAACTTTCACTGAACTTTGTAAGCAACAAAACACATCTCATGTCTACAGCTCATTAGCATCATTACCTTTGACAACAGACAAACAAGGCTAATGTGTGTAAACACAGTAAACCAGTCCCAAAAAGACTGTACAGGTCTGGACATGGGCTGTTTCCACACATCTTTAGAACTTCTTTTTTCCTTAAATGACCTGTACAGACCAAACTGAGAGTTTTAGGGCCACAAAACCTGGCAAATAAGTAGCAACTCCTCTCACTACTCAAACCTACAATCGGAATCAGAATGGCCTCAAGTTTTTTCTTTTGTGGGGGTGTCAAACTTTTGCATTAATAGCCCCTATGTGTCATGGGAAACATTGATTCTTTATCTCATGTCCTACAAAAAAGCCTCAAGAACCCTGGACACAAGCTGTTGGTGTAGATCTTCAAAACTCAACTGTGTAGTTCTGGATGGGAATCGTTTACAGATCTTTGCAGATGGACTACACAGCTCCATGTTTTAGTTGTATTCTGGTATCTGCAAATGCATTGTTCTCATCAAAATCCATGCAAAGACCTGCATTTTTGGACCCCAGACTGGCACTCAAACTGGGTCCTCATGGACCCCCAGATGTTCCATATGTGTTCTCAATCCCCATGTGTTCCAACATGGGTCGCAAAAATTTGGGTCATAATCTGGGGCGGTTCCTGAGGACCAGTTTTGAGAACTGTTGCTCTTGACGGTCTGATTCTTAATAACACTGTTCCATTGAACATGCCAGTTTGGTTCATGATCAAACACTCTCATTATGAAATGACCTCAATTCATTTTGAGGATTGAAACAGAGAGAAAGAAAACCTCTCTCGTTTATTTGTACAGTATTACACAGGTATAAAAGGTGGTGGGAGACAGACACGGACAAGAAGAGTAAGTTTATGCTACTGAGAAGTTTCAGCAAACTGGTGCTATGAGCCACGTTGCCGACGCAAGAGAACGCAAGGTTCTACTCTTCAGGTGTCTTTGACAGGAAGCATTAGAAGGTTCCCAAAAAAGTCATTTGGGATCACGTAGTAGCACACGGAGGAGATTTTCAAGTAGATTCTGGTGGGGTTTACAGATAAAAGGAACAAAATCTAACCTTATGTACAACAAATAGAGCTGTAGATTTTTTTTTCAGAGCATTTTCCTGATATGTGAGCCATGGACCGATCTTTGTCATTTGTCACGTTTTGAGAAATTCACTGAATAGACTTGCGTCGTCAGAAGTCAGTTTGCAAGGATTAAAAGAATACCACAAGATTTCTCAAGCTAATCTTGGTCTTTGTGTCTGTAGCGTTTAAATGCTCAACATGGTCAATAATTTCCCTGTACTAAAAAAAAATCTGTTGACTCAAAACACACTTATCAAATACAGTAAATGAAATGCAAAATGTTCCAGCTTCGGTCCATTGGCTTTTACTACGCATGTGTCTTGAGTCAGCAAGTTTTCTGGCCTTTACTATAAAAAATAAAGGATGAATCCTATGCTGTATTCCTAAGTAATGGAGTGCTGTGACTGTTGCTATGATTTTCCGATCAAAGCTCAAGACCGGAACACACCATTCGGTGAGATTCCGCAGTGGAAATCCTTCTCTAACCCAGTGCTGTGTCAGGAAAACCAGCGCCTAAAGCTCATCAGAGAGCTGAACCCAGTAGATTATAAAGAGAAAATAATGATCAGGCCTAAAAGAAGCCCCATAACCCCGCCTTCCCAAAGTCCAAATTTGAAAATTCAGAAGAACTTGACTCCTTTTCCGTCTTCCAGCGTGATGATTTCTGCTTTGCCTTCAGTCTGCAGGGCCTGCAGCGAGCGCAGCAGCATCCAGTCCTCAAGCCCATGGAACTCTGGGAAATGAAGTTTTGTAAAGAGGTTGGTTTACATCATGCTACTTTGAGAACACCAGTGATTTCCAGCCATTTCAATATACTGCACCAAACAATATACTGCACAAACCAAACTTTAGAATATCCACTCACTCGAAGAACACTTACAATAGAAACAAATAGAAAGATGCTCCAGCAAATTGCCACTGGTTTCTACTGTAAGCATGTTTCTACTGGTTTCTACTGTAAGCAAATTAGTGTTTCCAGCTTTTCTAACTATGGAAACTATACTGTCTAAGGTAATTACTTGTAATTACTTTGGGAAACTTGCAGCAGAAATCTGGTACGGAAACCACTGGAGTCTTAATTCAATTAAATTAAGCATCTATGGCTCATTCAGTATTACACACAAAAAAATCCTATTAATAACTGGTCACTTCATTTGACTGGAATTTGGATTTTATCCTGATCAGATTTTAGCCACATGCATTTAAATTACACATGTTCCATCCAGACTGAAATTTTTTATTATACAGCAAATATGCAAAGCAACTCATATATAACAACCAGTAATGTGTGCCACATCTCATTTTTTGTTCTGTTCAAAAGAAAAGCACAGTTTTCCATCATGAACCATGTGCATTATAACTAGAGGTGGGCATAGATTAATTTTTTTAACGCCGTTAATCTCATTGGAATCTTGCCGTTAACGGCAATATCCCCCCACCAACAGAGAGACCGAGACAAGTTTAAAACGTGCGCGAACCGGACAAGTCACTGAAATATCAAGATGAAATTCATCATAGCTGCCGTAGTATAGACCCAGCTCCCTCTGTCCGGGGGGATTTAACGGCAATATTTTTTTTTAGTGCGCGAAAAGAATCGCCGTTAACAGACCAGCACTAATTATAATGCTATGTGTGGCAGCAAACTGGAGTTTTATTTGAGATGACTGTTATAATTCTACACATGCTCATTGTGGTTTTTCTGTGCCACTAACTGTGTAGTAAGAATAAGAATATGTTTCCAGTCTAACTTGTGCTCATATGCAATAACGTATAACATTTTAATTTCTGGTAAACTACATTTCCCTCTTACAATACTGTTATGTTGCTTTATTGTCTAATTATTGTTTATTTATTGTAGTGTTCCGTCACCCCTGTAACTGCTGCCCATGCAGTAATCATGCCTATAGTGCAATACTCATCTCTCCAGAAGGTTTACATAATCTCCACACTTGCTTTATATTTATTGTCTGTCCGCTGTTCTCTGTATGTTGTAACTTGCACTCTATTGAATGTCGCTATATGTTGCACCATGGTCTGTGGAGAAACATTGTCTCATCTCACTATGTACGTGTACACAGCTGCTGATGACAATAAAGTAACCTTGGACCTTGAAATTGAACCTTGAACCTTGTTCAGAGTGGGATACGGATTTAAAATTACACTCTGAGAAGCTCACATCAGAAAATGAACTGAAAGATCAGTGACGCTGCTTTAGGTGCTGAAGGGGAGTCCCTGTCATGGGTTTAACAGCAGAGGATGTCATGATGGTACTCGGAGGAGTTTTGCTTGTTGAACGCGTCTCAGACTACCTCTTGAAGGGGTTAGAGTGGTAGAATTTCTGTCTGTTTTAAATGCAATTTATGGGCATTCACACTCAAACTAATGCAGATATGTGTATGAAGTGACCAGATATAAATGTGGTCTGTATATCTTATAACCTACATACCAATTCAGTTTTGAAATCTGAAAAGAGCACAGATATTCCCTTTTTTTACAGTCATTTAATTTACAAATATATATTTTTAAAAGTCATTCTATACAGAGCCAAAGGCATGTCGGCCCACTCCACAATGTGGGCTCTTGAAGGAACCATATATTCCTATATACTGGTCTCCAAGTGATAATACATGCATTGGCAAAGTAGTACTAATTGGTTAAAAGCCAGTGTTGCTGTGCTGGCAGCACGTGCCTTAAAAACGGGAAAGGGAATACATTTTTAAAATGTAAAACTACACTGAGCAACAACTTTGACAGTGCAGTGCCAAATAAGACCTTTTGGACAAAACCAGACAGCTTACCTTCGCTTTCTGTGTCTTCACCATTAGAAAGTTCATAAAGTGTAAACACTGAGTTGACCATGCCATTTTTAGAGACCTGGTGGGGAAGAACACAGAGAAAGACAAAAACTAACACTTAGATTTAGGTGGTTATTTCACATTTACGGACTGGCCAAATCTTTCCGAGCTAATACACTGGCCTCGGAAATACTGCATAAACACAGACAAACCTTATAACTACAAACTTTATGACTAAAATGTGGCTATTCAAATCAGTCAAAACACATTTAGGGCTCAGGGTTGTTGGCCTGAAGGGGGGGATGGAAGTTGGTAGGGTGGCACACATACAAAACTTTGTGTGTTCAATATAAGAGATTATACAAGCTGTGCAGAATAAGAATACACGGGTCTATAAACTTTGCAGAATGCTAACTCCAGCCTGCTGCTAGCAGTGCATCACCAAATGTCAAATATAAAAACACTGCAAGCTTGTTTTAAACCAGAATAAGGGTGAAGGTTTTGTGTCCAAGTTTCTCGTGTCTGTAAAGCTCTGAGCGCAGTGACTAGGCATTTCTTCAGATCCAGAGATCAGGTAACTCCTAGTGCTTCGGCATCACTCATTTCCAAGGTTAGTATCCATTTTCAGGGTTACTTCACACCTATAACTATCCCTGTGTGAATGATACATTTCCATCTTATCTTACATCCGTTTTCAAGAGCACACTACACCTATTTCCAGGGTTATGCTACCACTATTACCATGGTTACACTAGCACAGGTTCCTGGAAAACATGATCCATTGCTGGCTGCACAAAAAAGCCCAGCAATGCCCTCAACAAAGCTCAAGTTATGAAATATCGGATGAGCTTGTTGTTTTCATTCTTATCCAAAACCATTGAAAGGGCAGTCTTTAAACAGGTAGCAGAGTTCCTCTCTCAGAATGACCTCTTTGATTCAAATCAGTCTGGTCCCATGACCGGCCATTCCAGTGAAACAGCTCTGCTATCAGTAGCTGAAGCTTCAAAAATCAACCAGAGTGGCAGCTCAGTGCTCCCTTATCCTTCTCGATCTATCAGCTGCCTTCAATACAGTTGATCACACCCTCCTCCTATACATACTCTCAAACATGGGCATCTCAGGTAGAGTTCATTCCCAGTTCAAATCTTACCTCTCTGGGTGTTCATTCGAGGTACCGAGGTTGGGTTATACATCCCCAGCCCATCAGATGCCCACTGATGTCCCCAAGGCTCAGTATTAGGGCCCCTACTCTTTGCAATGTATACCACCTCCTCACGCTCGATTATTCGCTCTATTGGCTTCTCCTGTCGCTGCAATACCGCTGATACCCAGCTATTCCTGTCTTTCTCACCAGATGACCACTGTCTTGTCTATCAAACATATCCACAAGAATAAAGGATCATCACCTACAACTTAATCTTGCCAAGACAGGACTTCTGTTTATTCCTGCCAAACCTTCTGTTAGACATAATAGTCATAATAATATGAGAGTAGCCTCTTCACTGCTCACCACCTCCTAAGTGGTAAGAAACTTGGGTGTTATGATTGACAACAAGCTATCTTTGTCTGACCACACTGTGTCCGTCTCTCCGTCATGTTGCTTCACCTTATACAACATAAGGAAAATTAGGCCATACCTGACTCAGTATTAAGCCCGAATTAAGTTCAAGTCAGTAACTCTTGCCTACAGAGTGACATGTAGGTCAACATGCCAGACATGTAGCTACTTTAATCCCATTGTTCCTACTCGCTCCCTACGCTCCTCCAAGGAACAATGTCTGGCGCTGCCATCCCTACACAAAAGGCAAACCCAGTCCAGACTAGAGCCCGACCGATATATCGGCAGGCAGATATTATCGGCCGATATTAGGCATTTTCCAAACTATCGGTATCGGCATTTATAATGGCCGATAAATGAATATTTCA
>JBBPDB010019551.1:0-12468 GCA_037974465.1 Brachypetersius altus | reverse complement strand
AAACGGCGCAGAGAAACTCGCTACTCAGCGCTGCCCCCTGCTGGCCTGGAGCCAATACCGCCAGTTTTCCCACCAAAAACAATGGATTCCAGTCCGCAACCAAGATTTAAAGAAGACATAACCAAGAACTCATAACATATACACACAAACGTGACACTTTGTGGATGTCACACTAGCAGGATATATACGTGAATATGAACTCAAGACACTGCTCTCTGAACATGCAGTCAAATGCAGACCCATATACCTCCTTGGTGAACTCACTGTTGTACATAGCAAAATGTCCTACATAGTGTTAGCATTTAATAACTTTAAAACATTTGTTTGCAGTTGTAAGTACATTTATTTTGTTAACCGTGCAAAATAATGGGTGTGTGTCAAAATGCATGAGCTGTATGCACGGCGGGGGTGTCCAATTGCCTGGACAATGACTGAAATATTTTAACTGGATGGGTCATTATAGATCTGCTCTCCCATTGGTTGTTAACCATATATAACCTGGATCTTGGAACATGATTTCACTTTTGCTTGATTTGACAAGGCTCTGCAGGTCTCTGCACTGAAGACTTTGTTTCACAGAGGACTGTTGGATCAGATCATCTGCTTGCCATGGATGCTCAGAGGCAAGTTCCTTTATCATTCGAGTTTTCTTAAAATGCATTCTACACATTTTATCAGATGACTTTTTTCTCTGAATCTGGCTAAGAACTGAACATGGTACATTTTAATGTACCATGCCATGTCTTTATATTGCCCACAGTCATGGTCGCACATATCTCCTTTGCCCCGACTTCAAGTTGACACAGCGTGATCTTACCATTCACCTGAAGAGATCTTGCATGAATAAAGCCACAGCGGTGGCGAGGGCTGCCACCCTGTCTTCTGTATAGGAGGAGGCTGCGCGTTTGCTCAGGTTTGGCTGTGCGTGGGACTATAGCCAGCTGAGTGTCATCATGCAGAGTGCCAATCCTCTCGCAAGGCAGGTCCTGCTGCACTTGTTTTATTGTTCCTTTATATTTGGAGTCATGATTAAGTGTGGACCTCATTTTCTATAACAGGATGGTCAAGGAGCTTCAAGACAGCGGGTATGCAGTTAAAAACATCCCCCTTCAGAAACTCCTGCTACTCTCCTGCATAGGTGGGTGAGGGGAGCTCTGAGATTTCAGGGGAGCTCTATCAAACATAAGCACTTGTCTTTTTATCCTAATTCTCAATTGAATGCATTCAGAAAGATCATCAACAATTATATTAACAACATTGTCCATCGCAGTGAAGGGCAGCCCAGTTGGAAGTGCACGGTGCGGAAAAGGATGGCGTCTACGGTCTTCTACAGGAAGCACAGTCTGCACCATCCTCTGAGTGTGTTCACTGAGCACTTTGTGAAGGATTTGAACTACAGGAACTGCAAACAGGAGGTGGGTTTGAACATCCTCCAGTAGAACATAGTGGATACATACTAAATAACTTTAGGCTCCAGCGAGCCAGACTGGATTTTGTGAAGCAGTATGAAAAAACCTGTGAATTCTTTCACAAGCTGTCTGAGAGTGGCCAGAAGAAACCAACCATCCAGAACTACATGAAAAGTCTGAAACGGTTGGTAGCAGTTCACAATATGATGTACTTTTTATTCATTTCTTACCAATGTGATGTATGTTAATCACCGATTTATTTTGTTTGTTTTCTCAGATTCATGAAGTTTCAGACCAAGAAGACGGACCTCAAGAATCAGTTCAATGGTCACTGTATGCATTGCATTGGGTTTCTCTCTTCCATCCAGAAGGGAATATCCAGGGAAGTCAGCAAGGAAGAGATGGTGGGTGCTTTAGTAAAGCTATTTTTTTCTTTAATGCCATATGTTGCTTTAAATCCCATTCTCTCTCAAAAGGCACACTGCATTCAACCAGGGAGCACTGACTCCCACGAGTGTCTTGCAGTCCTGGAGGCAGCTAAGCGTAACTTCCTGTGTGTCATCGGCAAGCTGAAAGGTCTGGAGAAGAACAAGGTCAGCCGTAAAGAGAACCTCCTGGTGCTGTACTACCTGTAAGCACTTCTGGTGTTAAAACACCAGCAGCGACCAGGAGTGGTGGAAAACATGACTGAGTGTAACATCAAAGGAGCTTGTTTTCTTGACTTGAACGTTGAAATCAGCGTTGATGTTCTTGCTTTGTTTAGGTCAGTGAGTGGAAGGAGGGGATCACCTCTCCAGAACTATAAGGACCCTGTGATGTTGGTGTGAAAGAGCACAAGACATAAGCAACACAGGTGGCCATGTTCACCCTCAATCAGGAGGAGAATACATCATAAAATCAGCTGTTTTGTCTGAACATTATCCATGTACTAAGCTAGAAAAACCTGACTTTTTGTTCTTTTTCCTCTATTTGCAGTGGAAGGACCTGTATTTTAAGGAGGTCCCTTTATGGGACAGGCAGGCAGCTGGTCAGCAGTGATGATGACGACACCAGATACTTCATCTCATCCTCCGGGAAAACCATCCAACAGCGCAAGTCACCGTTTTGAATCATGGCGCGAAGAATGTCTTATCATTATGCAAGGCTACGAGGAGCAGAAATCGGTGCTGCAGGCTAAATCAAACACCGTAGCAGCCAGCTAAATCAGACAGGCTCGTTGGCAATGCATTGCAGACTTACGCAAGTACTTGTGCGTTGTTATTACTTATTAGACTATGTAAACGTCTGAAAATTAATACAATACTCGAAATAAAAAGGTATATAGATGTGTCATGTCAGAAGTGGGCCTTTTAATTTAATACCACCTAAAGTGCAATTACTGGGAGGTTAGCATTTAATCTTGTGTTTAAAAATAAGTAATATTTCAGAAAAGCATGTTCATGTATGACATTCAAGAATAAAAGTTGTCAGAAAAAAAACTTGTCAGAAAAAGGGCGAAGAAAAATTAAATGCCCTCTGGACAGTACATTACCATCATAAGCAATATGGATTAAGGCTAACAAAATAAAAATTGCCACCTTAGACAGAGATGGTGAAATAGTCCATATAACAGATCAATTAAAAAAGAAAGATACCTGTACATTGATGCTGTGAAAGGATTTACGATTCACATAATCACCCTCATGCTCTCCCAGAGGTGCACTGATGGGGATGTGTGTGCAATCAATGGCTGCTATGACTCTTGGAAATCCTATGGGAACATTGTATTCTGTTTACGGCTCACTTTGCCTTTGCAGATACACTATTTTACTGTAGTGAATTACCTGCAATTGCATGAAACCCTTCTTTTTTCCCCACACTAAAGTGAAAGTTAAGTGAGAACATATTCTGGTTGGACCAGGATTAACCCACTGTGTAAGTTGCCATGACAGCATACCTCGTGATAAACCTGTTCAGCTTTCGTAGTTCAGGTGTGACCAAGTTACTCTTGAGCTAAGCCAGTAATTGTGCTTCGTAGTTCAGAACCCAGGAACAGTTTTTATAAGCGCTGCAGTAAAGGTTTTACATAGAATGAAGCTGGAAATGCTTTAACAGCATGGCATTGAGGTTAATGTTTTTCTTTCAGCTGCGAATCCAGGCTGTCCAGTGAGCGATAAATTGTTTTTCACTGATTTATGGGCCGTTTGACATCTTTATTGAAGATTGGAGAGTTTTTTTTACAAGACAGAGCGTCATTATGGGAGATCAGTTCTCCCAACAGAAAAGTAAAGAACACTCTAAAGCAACTGGTCTACTTTCATAACAAAAGCTACAGGAAAACCACTCATGTAGGAAAGGCAAAATCATTTATTATAATTTACAGAATCATTAAAATCATGAGTCACAATCAACAGGCTCGCTTTTAGATATTATAGAAGCCAACCATACAGGATTAGTAGCAACAAACAACTTCACACATGATCACACAAATCTTAAAAACCACAAATATGCAACATACTGGTCACACATCACCCCCTGGAGTGACACAACAAACTTCCAAAGAAACTAATCAATCCTGCAGTACAACAACAGAGCGTCAGCTGAAATTACACAAACACTAGTCTGAGGGCCCAAGTCAGGCATCTGCAAAATAATAAAACACTCAATTACAAGGGCACATTACCTTCCCTCCTGTAACCTGTGCCTGGATTGAGTTCTTTTAAGTTCATGGATTCACATTAAGACCTCTCCTGGTCAATAAACGCCCCTGCTCTAGTAAAGAAAGCCTATGCAGCACATCCATTGCTTGAGTCTTTCTACCGAGCCTCCATTGAAAGAGCAAAGAGTGATAGACAGCAGGAAAAGATGGAACCCCCTGTATGACCCTGCCACTTCCCAGGGCCTGTCCAGACCCCAGCATCCCTGTTTACACTGCCGCCCTGTAGGAGGTACAGAAGCATAAACAGAACAGACTGAAAAACAGCCTTTTCTCTGTAAGAACCTTCATGTTCATTTAAAGCACCTCAGACACAGCCAATGTAATTGTGTTGTATAGGAGCCTGTACAATGACCATAAAGACTACCTACCTACCTATCTATGCTACTGCTGAAAACTGCTATAATATTGTGGCGCTGAGCCGAAGGACGTTTTCTCTCCACTTTATTCCACACACAGCTCACACACACACACACACAACCTCTCACGAAGCGGAAGTTTTCCGCCAAAACTGTGGCTCGCTGCCAGGTGCAACCCGTTTACCCCCCACACAGATCACGCCACCTGGCAGTGTCCCCCACATGAACCCCAACTTAACCCCTTAGGGCTCAACAGAGCCAGTCCTGTCCACCAGCTCGTCACAATATCAAACACTGACACGTTCCCAACTATATACACCAAAATAACAGCAACAAACTGAATCTCCACAAAAAAACAAACTATTGAACTGAACATCAATAAAAGAATGATGATCCATTCTTCAGGCCCACACCAAACTTTCTCAGAGGTCAGAGGTGTGGTGCCACAGGACCAGCATGTAGCTCAACAGCCTCTCTGTCCTGTGTTCTACCATGTGCCCTTTTAAAGCCTCCATGACACTGCCAACAAGTCAATGAGTTGTCAAAATAAGAGTCCCAAACTGACCTGGTTAAAAAAGCCTGATGAAATTTATACTGGACCAAGCAGAACAGCTTTATCTGTCTGGGTGTGAAATATTGTTGATGACGATCCTGCAGTTGTTTTTAAAACCAGATTATTTGATTTTAATTTGCGGTTTAATTAAACATGATGCATTTGGAAAGTTTTGTGCGGGTGTGGAGTTATCAGCGAATTTTGTGTTTCATAAAAGATGACAAACTAATGTTTAGGGAGATGAATTATTATTATTATTATTATTATTATTATGTTTTTGTCTTCTTTGTTTTTGATTCAGAGTTTTTGATCCTGTTGTTTGTTTAAACTCTAATTGTTCATGATCTCTTTATTCATTTATTACAATTTACATGCATTAAAATCATGAATCACAATTAACAGGCTCACTTTTAGATAAGAACAATTATAGAGGGCAACCATACAGAATTAGTAGCAAGAAACAACTTCACACATGATCACACAGAAACCTTAAAAACCACAATAATAATTAAAATGGCAACATATTCTGGTCACGATCTCTCTCTCTCTTTCTTTCTCTCTCACTCTCTCTTTCTTTCTTTATTTCTCTTTCTCACTCTCTCTCTCTGACCAGCTCTTGAAAAAACATGGACATGGGCAACATACTGTTTTTTGGAAGCTTATAGCATTCTATATTGTTCCATCAGGTTTCAGAATCGGCTACAAGTTTACATTTCATCCTAAAGTTCTAAATGTCATAGTCTCTTCTTTGGACTATCTTTATTGACTTGGGCTAGACCTTCGATACCGTGAATCACAAATGCCTTATTAACAGGCTTTCAAATGTTGAGATTTCTGATAAATCTTTATCTTGGTTTTCAAATTGTCTCACAGATATAGTGTAGTGTGAGAAGTCAGAACAATTTCTTTCTCAGCCTCTATCAGTTAATAACGGTGTTCCTCAGGGGTTAAAACTTGGTCCCACCCTTTTCTCGACATAGCAAATTCTGTTGTTGATTCATTTATTCATCTTTATGCCGATAACACAATCCTCCACTCTACTGGCCCTTCGCCTGCTATAGTTTCTCAATAACTTCAGCATAGTTTTGGAGAATCCAACAGACCTCCACAGTTTGGTAAAAAAAAAAAAGCCATGTTCCATTAAATTCCCCAAACATCTGCACCCTTGATGGGACACCGCTAGAACAGGTTAACAAATACAAATATCTGGGAATTTGGCTAGACAATACTTTCTCAAAACACAATGAAAATTACTGTTTACTACAATGGCATCCACATTTTGGCAACCTGAAAGTGAATCGACATTGTACTGGGCCACGAAATCAGAATCATGTCTTGCAAGAATATAAAATACAGGCACTGAATGCAAATACCTTTGTAGAAATACAGTATATTGCTAAAAATATTCCCTCACATGCCTTTACACTCATATGAACTTAAGTGACATCCCATTCTTAATCCATAGGGTTTAATCTGATGTGAGCACCTGTTTATGGGAATTTCTGACCGTTCTTCTAGAAGCACATTTTTGAGGTCAGACACTGATGTGGACGAAAAGGTCTGGCTCAAAGTCGCCGCTCTAATTCAGCCCAAAGCTGTTCTATTGGGTTGAGTTCACGACTCTGTGCAGGCCAGTCAAGTTCTTCTCCACCAAACTACTTCAGGCACTGGTGAATGATCTTGTTGGAACCATTTCCACAAAGTTGGTAGCATGAGATTGTACAAAATCTCTTGGTATGCTGAAGCATCCAGAGTCCTTTATCCACAAGCTTTATTTGGATTGACAGAACCATGTAACACAGAGGAAAATGAACTACTTTGGCTTACTCTGTTAATGACCCCACTGGTACTCAGTGCAACAGTGGGTGCCCGACAAACTCGAGTGAACAATAACACTAAATCTTAATAGGCATGTTGTGCATAGCAATGGAATTGCCAAAAAATTGTATGCCTGGTTCTTGTAGGGCATGACCCCTGCGGTATTTCTAGGGTTAAATGGCCATCACTGTATAGCCGCAGCAAAATCCACTGTGTTAATTTACACTTCTTGGCCTGTTCCACCATCACTTACAACAACTGTTGCACTTTTCTGCCTCTGCATGCACTCAATCTGCAAACCGGATTTTGTTAACAGTTCTTAAAACTATCCTTGCACTCGGCTTTGTGTCCTTTCAGTCAGCGACAGCCAGAGATCCTAAAACTGGATTCTCTCATTTCAAAGTAAGTTTTTCAAACTCGGATCACAGATCATTTCAAAGACACAAAAATGAACCACCCATGATTTTTGGCTGCTCCTCTATAAACTCACTTTTGTCTTTGTATATGTTGTCCTTTGTTTCATGGGTTTCATTTCATATAGTCTAATTTGTCATTTAATTTTCCACTCAAAAGGCCTTTTGCCAGGTCACAGTTGCAAAATAAATAAAGGTAAATAAAGCTATAATAAAGGTGTGTGTGGATCTGTGTTAAATTGAAGAGTTTTCGGTGTGAATTTTGTGAAAGTGATTGTAGTAGGCGTGCAGCAGCAGTAGTTTAATACTGGGTTTATGCAGCATGGACTGAACTAAGCAGCTGTCCAAATCCAAACACAAATACAAAACAATATAAAAATGATCTTAATCTCATTTTGTTCTGTAAAAATGATCCTGTCACCAGTTCTTCAGAGAACAGAACTCTAACAGTGATTTGATTGTGTTTGTCTGGTTCTTCACAAGTGCATTTGTCTCATATTCTTTACTGTGATTTCTGTTATTATTTTAAAAATAAAACTATCAAACTGTTGATTTGAAAATGTCTATATTTTTATTCAGTTTTATCCAAGACTGCATCCAGAGCAGGATCTGTGTTCAGCTGTGTGTCCATGGGGAGCATTGACTCCATGAATCGCCTCCTGATCTGAGAACAGGAGGGAGTGGAAGTGACGCAAGGTGGGATTCAAACATAGTCAGTCATTTTCATGACCAAGAAAAAAACGTATTATATTGATCTATTACAGGCTGGAGATAGATGTGCAGCAGAGTTTAAAGCAAAAACAGCCATAAAGTATCTGACTAACGCCGGGTTGTCGGGAAAAAGAACACAGTTGATGGGAAACATACTCAGTAATCAGAATTGGAAGAACTGTATTCAGCCCAGGACACATGTTTGGAGAACAGTATTGTTTGGAGAACAAATTGTACTGATTCAATCTCCATCCCTTCAGATCTCAGAGCATTTACATTTACATTTATGGCATTTATCAGCAAGAGGAAGTCTGGACTGCACTGAGCAGCATTCTGACCAATCAGCTGCTGATGTCCCGCCACCAGCCTTAGAGACGCACAAAACTAGAACGAAGAACAAATTAGTTTATTTGAGGGAATCAGAGCTGATAAGAATAAAACAGGGTTTACACACAGCTCTGCATCATAGAGGGAGAGAGTGAAGGAGTGCGTGAAGAACGAGTGAAGGAGATTTTAAAGCTGGAGGACTTTCAGGAAACAGTTACAGGACACTCCTATCAGCTGCATCGATCTGTTTAAAACTGCAGGAGAAACAGGAGAGGGTAAATAATAGTATTAGACTATAAGAAACAAGCTCAGAACTGTGCTGACTAAAGGCATTGTTGGAGCTGAAAACACTGTCTCTGTGCAGATGTTCATTCTGTTCTGGACTGAAGGAGAAGCCAATCAGTGTAGTTTCCTTATGAAATCACCAGTTTACAACACTGACCAGTTTTCCTAACATTATGAGGACTTTTGGGACCCAACAAAGAGATAAGCACAGACAAACACACACACATCTGTGAACTGATGTTGGAACATTGCTGTGAGGATTTAATGCCACTCTCAGGAGCCACCCTCTATTCTTTTGCCCAGACACTTCATTATCAAAAAGTGATAAATACACATGCACACATGCAAATAAGTATAGATCCTTTGAGTCCTCATAATGATAGAAAACTGGTAAACGTGTAAAAGTAAGGCCCTCATAAGGAATGTATTGTATGGGTTCTGGTCTATTTATCCCTTGTGAGGACCCAGTGTCGTTATAATGATAGGAAGTGTGTAAATTTGGATCTTTTGTAAAGGATGATGTCACTTCCTGTTTTGCTGCTGATCACTAATCACTAATTATAAATTACTAGCTAGTTAATTCGGTGCCATCAGCTCACAGACCAAGGCCGACTGGTCCGATAAACAGTAAGTTTCAGTATGAAGTTTAGCACCTTCTCTGTGCGGCATGTTTAGCTCAGTCCCTCTCTCCATCACTAGCTCTAGCTCCAAGTGTACAGTTTACTTGTGTGAAATGTTCACTCGTAAGTAACAAATGAACATTTCACACAAATAAACTGTACACTGTTTACGGCATGGCCCTGAGGCTTGCAGCAGACTTTGGGTGCTGAATTGCTGGATGTCCAAGTGGTGCTCAGAAAACAATGTGGGATTTATTGACAATTGGTCCATGAAAGCCAGCCTGGTCCCTTAGCCCTGGACGGCATCCAGCTCATGTGGGAGGGTGCTGCTCTCATCTCTTGCAGCATAGCCCATAGGCTGTTAGCTAGCCGGCAGCACAGTTTAGGTAGTCGCTGCTGACAAACCAGTGCCGGGGCCAGGAGGCAGACAAACGGGCTCAACCGACCATCTGCTGGCTGCCTTGAGTCATCACCTCCAATTCCTTAATATCAAGACTGTGTCTGCCCTCTGAACTAAATAGAAAAGTAGGAAATTTCAAAAAGCATTGAATAATTTAATGAATCTTTCATACTACCAGAAAGCTCAGCACCTTAGATCTTTAAGATGGAACTGTTAAATATTAGAATACTCACTCCTAAAGCTGCTCTTGTTTATGAATTAATAACTGATTAGAACCTTCATGCCTACACACTACAACAACATACAAAGTCCGAGACTAAATGGTAAAGGGGGAAGCACAGGAACCATTTATAGAAGTGCATTAAGTATTAAAAAGAAAACTGAGTTTAAGTTCTTGTCTTTTGAAATAATTGCATTATTGTCTACAGGCCACCAGGGCTGTATGCAAAGCTGTATGCAAGATTTCAGCTGTTTTATAGCAAATTTAGCAGTATGTTGCAATACAAATATTTTTAATATTCACTGTGAAAAAATATATGCAATTTCTTAAATATGTGTTTATTTTGAATAGTCCAGCAGACCTAGATAACCTAACTAAATGCTTCAGGAACTTGAACTCTTTGAACCACACTAGACTACGTTTAAACGTTTTACATCTAAAATATAAAAAGTTGGTATAATGATAAAACGTGCCTTAAAGCAAAATGCACACAGACTAGAGTGCAAATGGTGATCTACTAACTTTGAATCCTTCCACTCTGGAAGTAGAGCCTTAGAGAAACCAGAACTCTCACCACGACATACTCAATCCTATCTGTCATCTCACTGAATCTGATAAAAACAAACCCAAGTTTCTGTTTAGTACAAGTTCTAAACTAACATGGAACCGTGGAGGTGCAGAACCACAGGTACCTGCACCTCCATTATTTTTTTCAACAAGAAAGTAGAAAGAATCAGAAATTTGGCTCCACCACATTTACATCTTAAATCTTAAATCAGCAAAGATACTTTTAAAAAAAGCCATAGTTGATAAAGTGACATTTGTAATCCAATCTGACAGACAGAACTTTCTGTGATTTCTCTCTTTTTGAAATCTTCTACCTGTTCACTCAACTCTTTTTCTACAAGCTTGTTCCATGAAGTCCTACCAGTAATCATTGGACCTCTCCCACCAGTAATAAATGCCTAACTTAGCATTCGTTATCTACCGAAATCCTTTAAACTAGCAACTAATAAAACCCTGTTAAACAATCTTGATCCATGCAAGCTCTCAAGTGATGGACCTATTTGTAATCTAATTTCATTCTAAGATTTTAGAAAAAGTCATGGCCCACCAGTTATGATTGTTACTACACAAAAACTGTACACAGTAACCCCCCATTTATATGCGGATTAGCAGTCGCGCCTTCATTTTTAAGCAAGACACAGGTGCTGTTGGAATGTAACCCTTGCAATAAGCGGGGGTTTCTGGTATGTGAAGAATTTCAATCTGAGGCAATGTCCACACGTACACGGGTATTAATGAAAACTGAGATTTTCCATTTTCGTTTTTTAAAAAAAATGCTTCCACCTGAGCACGTTTTCAAAAATATCTCCATCCACACGCAATCGCAAAAAATGCTGTCAAGAGCATGCCAAGGCAGAAGGTGGCAATATAACCTTAAACCGCATAGCATTGGTGACCAATCAGAAGTCTTGGAGAGGGAGCATCATTACCTGTTTCTGGTAGACAAACAATAGCACAAAAAGTAAACCACCAACCACTGTTCCAACCGGGATATTCCCTGAAACAGGATTAAGGGAAAGTCTGACTTACTTTCCCTTGAAATAAGCCAGACTTTCCCTTTATCCTGTTTCATTGAATAACCCCAGGTCTCGTCCAAAACCGGCGCCGACCTTGGCGGCGGGCACAGTGCAGAGACAGTGCCTGTGTTGAATGTAATAGCATCCGAAGCTGACTCTGACGTCTATACCCTTCATACTGGATGGACAGTAACTCCGCACATGAGTATAAACATACAAACACTTCTAATGCGGTTGAAAGTCGCAGAATTTTGTAAACATCCGGAATTTTAGATGATAACCAAGGCGTATACGCTGACGTTATATGAGTGGCGCACAGTATAACGCGAAACGGTCCGTTTTTCAAAATCTTCGTTTTTCTTGTCCACACGTAAACGCAAAGTTTTCAAGTTTTTACGTGTGGACGAAAGGTCAAAACGCATAGAAAATCCTCCGTTTTCAGAAATATCCGTGTACATATGGACAGGGTCATAGCACAGAAACAGCCTTAGTAAAGATAGTATATTATGTTTTACTGTCCACTGACAAGGGTTTTGTTGGTTGTGCTAGACGTTAGCGCGGTATAAGACAGATTAGCCACTGTGTTTTACTACACAAAATAAAAAACCTTGTTGGAATTACTGGAACAGCCTTATTCTGGTTTAGATCACACCTGACCGACCGCTATCAATTTGTAAGAGTTAACGGGAATCCTCAGCACACACCAGATGTAACGGGACACGCGCCTTCCCAAAAGTCATGGCAATCATTGAGATGTTTTTTTAGCAAAATTGAGACGAGCCTTAATGTTCTTTTTGCTTAAAATTGGTTTGTGTCTTGGAAATCTGCCATGCAGGCCGTTTTTGCCCAGTCTCTTTCTTATGGTGGAGTCGTGGACACTGACAGATGTTGTCCTGGGGTCTTTTGTGACTTCTCGGATGAGTTGTCTCTGCGCTCTTGGGGTAATTTTGGTCGGCCGGCGACTCCTGGAAAGGTTCACCACTGTTCCATGTTTTTTCCACTGTGGTTCGCTGGAGTCCCAAAGCTTTAGAAATGGCTTTATAACCTTTACCAGACTGATAGATCTCAATTACTT
>JBBPDB010019530.1:0-12469 GCA_037974465.1 Brachypetersius altus | reverse complement strand
GATACTGCAGTCAGAGCATCTATACAACAACTGTCACATAATAACTAGCCAACACCTCACCCAACAATACATAAGCCCTGGAGAGGAACAATGTAAGTCAAATAATTATTTTTTTTTTTGAATAAGAAATAAGTAAACATTAGGAAATCTTCTCAATAATCAATAGAAAAGCTTTTATTGGCTTTTACAGGAATCAAACGCTTTTTGCATGTCTCTACTAGTATTTCCCCATAGACTGTGACAGTTTGCTAAAGGTATGCAAGTATTGACATTGTGTACAGAATGCTGTAGAAGCGATACCTTGAAGTAATTTAGATGCTAAAAGCGACTGATTTATCAAGACTGCTCACATCCTTTTTTAGTCCATGATGAGTCAAAATAGTTCTAAAAGGAGACTAGACCTAGGCCATGGTCTTCAAACCAGTAGCATGAGCCTTGCTGACTGAAAGCCTTTCCAAGTGCGTGATCCTGGAAGCTAATAAATGTTAGGATTTCTAACACACTTAAAAGGGTTTGGTCCTCGACACTAGATGGCAGTGATTCCATTTGAAAGGCGCTTGAGGAAATGAGAGTAATTGAATGCCACTTTGTAAAATGTTCATATAAGAGCAGCGTAATGCTAGGGTATGTTTACATGCTTTTAACACAAAGAACAGTATAATAGTTTTCAGGTAAACAAATGCAGGTTGGTTGCACGTTTCATATTAGTTTGATTGCTGTTTTAATAATCCTGATATTAAAAACAGTAAGGGGTTCATCCACCTGCAGCATTTCTGGAGTGCAGGGCGTGAAGCGTCAGGTTTCTCATTATGAGTCAGGGCACAGGAGCAGACAGTGCAATTAGACCGGGCCAGACTGGCTGGCTTATTGTACAGCCTTCTCTCATCTCCCTGCATGCCGAATAATGTGCCTTGGCTCCCCGGCTGGCTGCTCTTTGTCTGAGCGAGCGCTACAGTGAATGGATGGCGAAAACTGTGATGTAATTCTTTTGGAGTTGCAATCCCTCTGTCTGCACAAAGGGGGCACTGTTGGTACACCGAAACGGTCTCTGGCATGCTTAACCCAATTCCCCACTTTTGCTCGCCAGACAAAGTTCATGGAAAGTGGTAGATGTTTTTTTTGGTTTTTGTTTTTTTTTCCAGGCGGCGATGCTTGTAGGTCGCTTTGCGCTTCACATTCGGGCGAATTACAAGTAATTCCAATGAAAAGAAGCGAATGTGATCAGACCGGCTTTGGCTGTGGACTGTAATAGGCTGTGCGGTATATATCTGATGCTCTTTCTGAACGGTAGAGCTCCATATTTTGCTGGTGCATTGTGTCCATGTCCCCCCCACCCTCCCTTTTTCACTGCAGTCTTTTTTATGTGAATTTTTTTGTGTGCATGTTGAAACGCAGTTGCTTGAAGATTCTTGTGGAATAAAGAGCGAGGGAGCAGCAGCGTTTCGCAAAGTGCCGCATGCCCATACCCACGCTGCAAAAGTGTGACGGCACATGCACAGCGGCGAGCGTACGCTGCGCTCCATTCATAAAAGCGCACGCCGTTGTTTTGGTGGGAGCTGATTGGCTGAGGCACGGGCTACGCTGTGATTAGCGGTCTGTGCCGTGGCCAATCAGAGGGAAGCTGCGCTCGCTGTCTCAAAGCAGCGGCTCAGGAGGAGTAGAGGGCGCCGGCAGGCTGCACGCTGAACCCAGCTCCGCCGCTCGGAGCACCGGGAGCCAGTGGTCAGCAGTTTGTCTGCGGAGCTGTGGCTGATGGGTGGGGAGAGGACAGCGCTCCGCTCCGCTCCTCGTCACTGGATGGGAATCAGCGTACAGAGCGGGAGGCGGTCGTGAAAGAGGGAGATATAAAAACTCTTGACCTACATTCACTTTACAGTCAGTTCTGTTCTTTTTTCTTTTTCTTATTCCTGCCCCGTCTCAGATCTGATCGTTCTGTTCACAGTTGTGCTTGGTGTGAAAACACCTCCATCCTTTAAGGACCAGCATGCGCTGCCCACGCTGGGTGATGACCACACGGATGGCCTGTTTGTGCAATAAAGTAAAAGAAACCAAACATTTCATTAATCCTCATTTTTCTGGGTACAATGGCGACGTATAGGACAAGTTTGTGAGCTGCAGCGCATTAAAATGGCTCAAATCTGAGTTTTATTTGTGCAGTATAACTGTTATATCACTCCTCTGCAGTTGATCAGGTTTCAGGGAGTTCCAGTGAATGGGACAGATCCTCCAAATGTTCTCAGGTCCCAGATTTCTTAATAAAGACCGCTGCCTTTAGCAGCACGTTTCAGTGTCTGATCCACATCTCTCACATCTTTCTCTCAAGTCCACTCACTTATCATAATGGAAATTCATGTGAATTTGACACAATAACATGGACGATTTATTATTAATTTAGATATTTATGGAGACCGCTGACCTTTGGCAGGTCCGGTTTTTCAGAAAAGAAATGAAAGACTTTTGTGGAAGCAAAGAGGAAGCGGCTCTTGGATGAAAAAGAGGTCGACAAAACCCGAAGAGGGTCAGTGGAGAAGGAAATGTCTGCAAATATTGACCGTTACGGGTCAGAGCAGTTAGATCCAGCTTTGTGTTCATGCAACATGTGCAAGCTCTGTTCACTAGAGGGACTGTTTTTTTTTTTCAGAGGAAGCCACAAAACCACACAATAATTCACTTTAATGGTTTTACTGTGAAGTTATCCATCATTATCAAACAATAAAACACTTCCGGACAATAGAAGACCTGCTCTTCTGTTCTGTTCGTCCTGTCAGAACTGCTTTTTCGTTAACGACTGAACTCCCTTAGTCACTCTGGCAAAGGCTGAAATCAGACACCTGAAGACTCCCAGTAGATCTCTGTGATGCTGGACAGCTTCAGTTGACTTTTTATGAGTCAAGGTGTCCTTATGATCCAACAAACTCATTCTGTGAAAGTAACCTTGCTGCATTAACATCATAAAATGGAGCTCTGTAATTTAATCCATATCACTGAGCCCTACTGGGAAAGACCTTTTCTGTTTTAACTGGAAGGAGTTTGTGATTAAAAGGGTGTAACCAAAAGGGAGCTTCTGAACAAAATGGAACATGCAATCATCGCTACGTTGGTCATTTACATTCCTACTCGCATCCTACAGTGGCATTGGAGTAGTATAGGGTTTCCTGAAGGTGGAAAAAACTTCAGGTTTACTTTAGGTTTGGATGTTTGAATGTGTTGCTTTCTTGATGTATTGTTAGCTGGTACAGAAGGAAGCCAAAAAGCTAACATTGCTGTTGGGAAGCCAAACATTTCATCGCGATGGTGTAACAGGTACCTGCCCAGCAGTGAGTATGGACTAAATGCGTAATAGAAATGACTTCAGTTGAGGAGAACTACCTGAAAGCCTATTTTAACCAGGTTATCTTGCCTAGTTTTCCAGATGTCAGTAGTTTACATGCAGGTGTATGGCATTGAAAAAGGAAACCAGGGAAGAGTTATAGCAGTACTGGCTTGGCCTTATTTTATGTCTAAGGTAAGATCAACCTTTATTAGTCCCACAAGTGGGAAATTTGCATCGTCGCAGAACAACAAAGTGCAGCGAAATTTAAAAACAATAGAGTAAAAACTACACCAACAGTACAGTATTAAAAAGTACACTATAAAATCTGGAAAGATTAATATGGAGGAGTGTATTGAAAAGTATATATCGTCGCTGTCGGGCGGAAACCTCATATGTCCAAAACGGCTATTTTTCAGGAAACTATTTATCTTCTAAATAAATGAACACTGTGTCATCAAACATCCCAAGCTATTTTCAAAACTTTTCATTGGTTAATACTTTCTAAATTTTACAGACCCATGTGGAGACTGACCAATAGTATCGATTTATGAAAAAAACAACCAAAACCAAAAGTGGAGTTAAGAGGTTGACGCCCGACAGCGACGTTATGTATGTACACGGTATGTGTATATATGTAAGAACG
The DNA here is from genome assembly GCA_037974465.1 of Brachypetersius altus. NCBI lineage: Eukaryota > Metazoa > Chordata > Actinopteri > Characiformes > Alestidae > Brachypetersius > Brachypetersius altus. The sequence continues at coordinate 8,513 of JBBPDB010019530.1, read as the reverse complement.
CTGCATATACACACAAATGCACACAGGTATGAAATGCAGTGACTGGACTTGCCTCCAGGATTGGTTGGTACCACAGGGATTCCTAAGGGTTGACTCTCACATAGAGCTGGGCGATTTGGCCTAAAATCAAAATCTCGATTAATTGAACATTTTAACTCTATTACGATTAATGAACAATTATTTAATTAATTTATTTTTTAATTTATTTTTGCCCTCATAGTTCACTGACAAGTTGCTCAGTTGTCTCAGTGTTTGAGCTCTCCGTGCTCGACATGTCTGCGGAATAACATAACATAACGGAGTGGGGTCACATGACTACACGCGCGGTAGTGTTTTTAAAGGGAAAGTAATCGACCTGGAAAAATTTGATCGATTATAGGTTCTGAATGTTGATTTCAATTACTTTTCGATTAATCGCCCAGCCCTACTCTCACACTGGGTTCTGTAGTAAGAGATCACATAGTTAAGCTTTGTTATATGCCTATGTAGACTACACTGTACTCTGCCTCACAAAACCCCACATGAACTAGTGACATGGCTCCACACAGTGTGAGACTCGAGTGAATGTAAGGTGATTTTTGCCCTTGGGTGCTTGACTTCATCTCCGTTTCTCTTTTTTATTCATTAAACTGCTGAGAAATGGCTTCGAAAAGGTGAGCAGTTTGATTAATGAACCAATCAGACGTATTTGCCTGTTGTCAGTGTGAAATGACAAATTGATTGATTGAGTTGTTCCTGGAAAAGGGGACACTTTGTCAGGACACTTGGAGAAAAAGGCTTCATGTAAACTAGCTTTTGCCTAATTCTGGCGGGTTTAACAAATGTTTGTGTGACGCTGGGATATCTGTGTAATAAGCCGGTTATTTACCCATTTTCCCTCTTCGTTTCAGTCTTCTGCGATGCGGATTTGTGAAATGCATAATATAAGGCCATCAAGGATGACAGTCGATTCTTCAAGAACGATCTTGCGAAGCCTCTGGGAGTTTGGCCTGACCACGTTTTTGACTGTAATGAATTAGTGTTCCTCTCTTGGCTCGCCCCAATGGTAAAAGAATGAAGATGCAATTGGAGGAAGAGGCAAAGCTCCTCAATTCTTATTGAATTCTGATCTGAGGAAATCCATTCTCCATACTGTGCTGTTTCTCTATGTGGAGAAAAGGGATTTCGTGGTTTTTTTTCTTTCTATTTTTGCTGATGAAAATGAACAGGTATTTACTCTTGTGCTTTTTTTTTTTTTTAGATGAAGGGCACCATTCCCCCCTTCTTGCGCTGCTTTACTGTCCATCTGTCTGAAATGCATAATAAAAGGACACCAATAATGATAGACTTGCTAAGGAAGTTTGGGCTGGCCATATTTCTCACTGTAATAAGTGTTCCTTACTTCTAATCATTAAAATTTACGCTTAACTCTCACTCCATACAGTCCCTGTACTGGAATTTTGCTGCAAAAATAGTCATTAATTGTTTGTCATGTCAGGAAAACCTGCATGTTTACATATCAGTCTATTGAGCCCATAACAAGTTAGCCCCACCCGTTCAGATGGAAGCTGTAAAGAGTATTTCAGCCCAAACTGCTTTTCGAACGAGGCACAATATAAACTACTACACTATAAACTACTTTATTCATAAACTACTAACATATAGCACAGCAAGAGAAACATGTTTAATTCAAGGAATATAAAGAGAAGCCAGATGCATCATGGGCATAAATGTCGTTAATGCACCTCAGGAGGGATTAAAAGGGCAAAATAAACATTTGGTGCATGACAAGCTAAGCAAAACCAATGGAACTGAAGGAGATGTGGAGTCCTGAGGAGTGTCCTTCAGGTCTGGTGCTTTTTTACTCTGCCATCGGACCGTGCGCTATATAGCTACTGCAGAATATTCTCGCTCCATTACACCCCCCGCCTCACCTCAAATGACCCAGGACTGGGAAGATGAGGTAATGTGTGTGCCCCCTGCTTCAGGAGCAGCTGCTTGTAGGACAGTGTAAATTGGCATGCCACTGTTCGGCAGCGCTGCCCTGTAGCGTGGTCCGTTAGAGGGCCTGGAGCTTTACCTGCTCTTTGGAAAAACAAGCGCCGCTACAAGGCCATCTTCCCGCCATCGTTCTCCCAGCCCACCTGCCGGTAAAGCGATGGCTCGCACTAAAACGTGCACAAATGTCCTCTTGCCACAAATGTAATCCATCTGCCTGGACTCATGTACAGTAGTTAATGAGTAACACAAGCTCAGACACTCATTTTGCACAGCAGGTCTGATATATTAACTTATATCAGACTTGTTTGACACCTATGTCCATAAAACAGAACGAATCTTACTTTGTACATTTTGGGCATAATAGAGGTGATGCAATAAAAAATGTAGAGGTTTGATACAGTCTTAATTCAGCCCACACAGGTTGCATTTAGGGTGATATGTTGTGTCAGTGTTTCCATTTACAGAGTTAGAGCATGCAGCATTATTTAAGTACAACATCTGAAACAAGAGCTGCACCTTTAATATCCTGATCTTGATTATGTGCAAAAGTCTTGTGTAATATCACTATATGTCAGTATTGCATGTGACTCACTGTAGAGAACTCCCAACTGCTATGTGAGATAACTAGTAAACATATTTATCTATAGCAGTTATATCTTCTCTTACTATCCACAGCATTTTGTGTATATAACTGTGTTTCATTTCATGGGGATTTTTTTTCTTAGTTTTTGCCTCTGTGTCTCTCGTAACATGATACAGTTCCCTGATTCTGTTAGCTGGGACGCATCCTTTGCAGCGTCCTTAGCAACGGAGATGTAAGGAGCAGCCCATAGATGTGCTGAAAAGGTCTATCAGGTGTCAGCAGCTGTAGCAGCATCTCATTTCCTGTAATATCAGTGGTGACGCTGAAGTTGCAGGTGTTTGAGTGAGAGCTGAAGGAGATGCCATAAAAAATGTCTCTCTTTATGAACACAAGCTGTGCAGTATTTTTGTGCTGTGACTGTAGACTCCTCTTGTTGTCTTCTCTGCCTTTAACTGCAAAATAGTAATCAGAGTTAAACCATCACTGCATAAACAACAGTAAATATTGTGACTGCCCCCCCACCCCCCACCACCACCACATTGGCTGCTGCCCAATCAGTTGCGCGGGTCAAATTCAGTTTCAGCTCTGGCTGGTAACGCTTCCGGCGGCCCACACACCAAACAGCTTTCTTTTATTCAGGAGCTTCGCCTCCCCCATTACCTGACCTGTTTAAATTACTTTAGGTTATCCTGATATCCTGCTAGTTAAACGATTTAAATAACAAAGCTGGTCTGTAACTATTTAACAATAGAGAGCTCATTAATAACGGCCTTTACAACCGATTTATATGGTAAATAATGGGGGGCAATTTAAAACAAATTCTCCCATTGAACTGACTCCGCTCCATTACTGCAGTAGCTAGAGATGCAGAGGCGTGACGAGAATAAAATCCACAAGAGACATCGTTGCAAAAAGAATTATTCACATTACTTGGAAAAGTGGCCTGTCACATGCTAACATGCTAGCCGAGTCTGTCCACTGAGTGGTATTGTATGACTTGCATTTATTTCCAGTCATGCAAACAAAAAGGCACATTTATGTTCTAAATACTTGAAATTGTAAGTAAAATCAGACCCAAAAAAAAGCAAAAATAGGGTTATTTTTCAGGCTACAGGGCAAGTTTTTCCCGACGGTAGCTTTAGCACAAGTCAATTGGCTCTTATTACTGCAGGACAGGACTTTACTGTAAACAGATACAAGGCTGAGCATTGCATTTCTATAACCAGTAAAGGGATTTCTCCTTTATAAGGTCTCTGATACTGGTCACTATACAGTACAATACACTGCACAACCACTCAATAAGATACTATACTGTAATATCCCTCAGATGTACGAACACAGAAACCGCATTTGAGATTGTTTGACTTCTTGCAGTTGGAGGTAAACGCTTAATGGCTTGTGTGTGTGTGCAGAATGCAGCGCTGAACTGATTACTATGAGCTTTCATTACTTAGCTACATTAGTCTCATAGCTCCTGTGCCACACTAAAGGAGGCGGTTTTAGACCCCAAGCCTGTCTTGGCTGATGGACTACATTTGGGGTTAAGGGGGAAAAACTGTGCAAATTAGCTTTTTGGCCAAACCGTCACTTTAGCGGAAGGTGGATGTCGGTTGTGTTTTGGGCTTTGAACCGATTGCGACTTCAGACGCACCAGCTGTTGTCTGTGTGATGTTTCACTCGAGCCAGCCGCTGCATATGGGCCTGAGCTTTCTGGGCTGTGCCCCTGTGTTCTCCCTGCCCTACCTGCAGATATCAGGAGAGCAGAGCTCAGCCCCTTTTTCTCCCTTTTTGGGGAAAGGCAGCCTGCTGGTGTCATTTGCATGTGATTTGCATACATCGCGCCAGTTGGGAACGTCAAGAGGCCAAATTAACTAGTTTTCGGTTTGCATCTCATTTGCATAGGAACTGTTTCGCGGAGGTTACTCCAATAGGTGACCTTAATTGCCTTCGTCCTTGTGCGGGGAGAAGGCAGGCTCTGATTGCAATTAATGTCATTAAGCAAAGTATCAATATGACCAGGAGAATACATTTGCATGCGATCAGGACGAGGATGCGCAAGCTGTTTTCAATCAAGGAGCTTTTGTTTTGCGCGCGTAGATGTTCTGTCATACTTTTCATAAGGATGAAAAATTGGGCTTGGCCATGATGGGTGTGGAGCTTATCAGCATGATCAATCTCACTCAGCAGTCCAAGCAGAGATGCATTTGTTACATTAGTGGTGAGGTCAGAAAGTGGCCTTGTTAAATAGTTTGGAGCTTAGTGTGGGTTAGCGTGGTGCGGTCAGTGTCTGCAGCGAGTCAGAGAGGTGGATCACGAGCTGTGGCTCAGTTCTGTGATGTGGTTTTGCCTTGAAAGCTTTTTAAAGATGACCTAATGTAGTTTTCATTTTTTTCCAATTAAATATAGCTCCCAACCATGTTTGCAGGCCTATGAGGCTATGGGGTTAACACAGCTAACAGACACAAGATTCAAGATCCTTTGTTTGTCACATACACACTTATACAAGTTCAATGTGCAGTAAAATGTGCCCCAAATCACACCTAAGACTGTGCAAATAAAGAGAGAAGAAAAGACAATATAATAACAAATAGACTAAAATTAAAATAAGAAACATTCTGTGTAAGATGGACATATTATGCAAAATTGACATTTGAATATATACTGTACATGTACAATTGCATGTATATGCATGATAAAGTGCAGGGTGCCGTATTTGTATGATTAGGGCATATAAACAGATGGGTATAGATGGAATATGGAATCTACAATACATACATGCATTTATACACACCCAAATCCAGTCACCCGAATTGCTTTGGTAAATTCCAGCCTGCAACTTCTCTCAACCTGCTTTAACCACATTAAGCTCTTCCTTAAGGCCAGACTTGAGAATATGGTATATGACTTACTGTGACCTATACAACTTGTTGGATACAGAAATGTATAATTCATCCTAAAACCTCTGTTTATCTTCTAGTATGTAATTGATCTCTTTTCTGATTGGCTGCCCTGTAGTGCAGATCATTCAAATGACATCACAGGGCTGAAACACTCCTTAGAATGTCAGTATGAATGGGTTAAAGTGATCTAGGCCAAATAAGGAGATAAATGCAAACATGTGTTTTTGCAGCTTCTTATTCATATATTGGCTGCATGGACGGTGAAATGCCCCTAGAGTTTCAAAGCAATCTCTAATTCGTATTAGTCCAAAAAAGTAATACTAGGGGCTCTTTAAGGTATTAAAATGTACTGCAATAATAATTTGTATACAGTAATCTCCTGCTTTTCGCGAGGATTATGTTCCAAGAGCACCCGCTTATAGTGAAAAAACGCATTGTTGTGTTTTGGTAATAAAATGCCTATTTTTAAAATGTAAAGCCTATATATGTCCCCAAATCTGCTCCCAGAACACTTTAATTCTGTGTTAAACTCAGTTTAATGCATTACCCTTAAAGAAAATGTAAATAATCCGAATCAGAAAACTTACCATTAACAGTTAGCATTAGCGGTTAGCATTAGCAGTGTGCAAACACTCATACACTTCTTCTCTTTATGGTGGTTGACAACTTTTCAGTGTATTACAGGTCAGTGTTATAATACAGTTCGGTTCTCAGAAAAATCCATGTCAGACTGAATCTGCGAATGCTGATCCGCGTAAAACTGAGGGGTTTCTGTAATCCCTAAACCTGATGACCAAGTCTGCAGCATTGAAGCATGAATGTATTTTGAGAGATGTTTCAGGTAAATATTTCCCAGAAATCATTTGGGTGAGTGTTCGAGTGTAAGCAGCGCTTGCCTTATAGCTCCAGTTCAATAGTTTGGGTTCCAAACGTGCCTTGACTTATTGACAACATGTGTGGAAGTGGAAAACCCAATACCTGGAAAATTGGGTAAATCTGATCAGCCCTTTAATGATTAGTGCTCTCACTGGCTCCTCTCAGTGGAGGAGGCAGGCGGCATTCAGCAACAAATCCTATCAGCCTGTAGAATCACATGCCGTCTGTAAGCAGAAAACACACCAGAACAGCTGAGAATTTGCATTCCACAGTGTATTGGATAGTAGCTACAATGTACACTACCTGCAGAATCGTATTCTTTTATAAACCATGAAATGTGTTAAAAGGACATGTATAAAATAAAATTTTTGAAAGAAAAATAGATTTCCTTTCGAAAGAATAAGTAACGGTTTATGTCGGACATCCCTTTAACTGATTGTGTGGATACAAATTCTAGTCTGTACTTTAAATGCACTTGCTAACTTTTCGCACTAGTTAAATACCTAATATCTAGTTGTCTGGTTGATTTATATTATTATAATTATGTTAGGTGATTTTTTTTTTTTATAGTTCAGTAGTCATGAATAAAAAAACTCATGAAGGTCCTCAGATGGTGAACATAGTATAAATGTATTTGTTAGCAAAGAATGTTGAGTGTTTTTTAGTGAGTAACAGGACAGTGTGGACAATCTCAGTTTGCAGAAACTTGACTGATAGTATGTGAATATGAAAATGTATGTTAGCTTCCGATGCATCAACCCTGGAATATCGGAATTTTTATAATACAGTAACCCTCCGCTTTTCATGGGGTTTATGTTCCAAGACCACCCGCATTTAGTGAAAAAAATGCCTATTTTTATAGTATAAACCCTAAATATACCCCCAAATATGTTCCCAGAACACTCAGTTTAATGCATTACCCTTATAGAAAATGTAAAGGTAAACCACTGAGTAAATTTCCCACTGAAATGTGCATCCCGGTAGGTCGCAGCACAAAATATTGGGTGAACAGTTTTCGGGAATAACCCCTGGCCTAAAAATACAAATATGGACTTGTTGGAAAGGTCTCCTGAAGTGCACCACAGAGATATCGCGCTTTTAGCGCGGGGGCTCTGCCCTGGTGTGGAATACAAAGAAAGTGCTTCCAGATCTGTTACACTCTGCCCTGAGTCCCCTTGTGTAAAACATCCAGAAAAAATATATTTATTATATAATATTTATTATATTTATTTTTTATATATAATATTTATTGACACAAAAAAGCAAACAAAGGCGGAGGATATTTGCAGTTTCTGTGTAATTGTGAGCATTTCCGTGGTTGGTTCTCAAAAATAATCCGCGTGTGACTAAATCTGCGACTCCTGATCCGCATACAACTGGTTTACTGTCTTCAATAAAGCGTATACATATTTTGGACAAAGAAAAAATATGTTTATTTTCAAATGTAAAAAGTTTGTTTTTGCTCCATGACTCTAAGCAGCTTTATTAAATGTCCACTATATAAATAATCTGAAGGATAATCATTTAATTCAGCTGCACTAAAATCTCAGATTTTGTTACATTTGTGAATCATTTTCCTAAAGAATCGGATCATAATGAGTCTGGTTTCATACCCCGATTATATATAAGAGATTTGACTGCTATATATAAGAGATTTGACTGCTGACTCCACTGAGCCTCATAAATAGTTTGTGCCACGCTGTTCTCTGTAGAGGAGTGAGAGAAAGAGAATTCTGTACATTTTCACCTCTGTTCATGCCTCTCCACCTCAGGCTACATTTATAATTGAGCACTGAGCTGAGACAGGCTTCAAAAAGCTGAGGCCAGGGAACGAGAGTGGAACCGTAATGATGCTGCTCTTCGTCTCTTAATCTATATTCCAATACACTCACTGAGGCCCAGGCGTCACACACTCCCCAAGCCTTCTCATATGTGTCCAGAGAAATCAGTTGTTTAGAACATCAGAGGCTCTAATAAGTGCCTGGCCTGAGGAACCCGGTCTGGAATGAAGCTCCTCTGCTTTTTTTCTTCAGAAGCTGAAAGTGTGGAGTGATGACTGGAACACACCATGATAAACAAGTTCCTGCAGGACTTCAGCTGCTGCATGACACATTGATCACACCATAAACAGGTGTGTGTGTGTGTGTGTGTGTGTGTGACACAAACACTTGGTT
>JBBPDB010019519.1:0-12469 GCA_037974465.1 Brachypetersius altus | reverse complement strand
ATTGTGGCACACATGATTTGATGTAAAAGAATTATTTCTTAATGTGGGATTTTTTTCCCACTGAATAAATGCACTTAGTTGGTTTTTCCTCTTTTTTTCATTGTGGTCCTATGTTATTTAGAACAAAACTACATTTATTAGAAGCCAAAGAACACATCTTAACCAGGGGTGCCAATAATTATGGAGGGCAGTGTATTCCTCTTATCATTTCCACATGTTCATGTGTAACTGTCAGCTACACGTGTTTCCTCACTGGTTCAGGCCTTAATTTAAATGGCTTTGTCATGCTTACATAATTAATAGAAGGTCACAGTGTGGCTTAACAAACAAAAAGACATTTCTACAAAATGATTAGGTACATCCTTCAGGAAGCCTGACAAATTTTTCTAAAACACTAGATCTTTGCAGTTAGTGAAATACATCTCTAAACACTATACAGGAGAAATGGCATTCAGAAAAACATTATTTATTTCTCTTATTTTAAAAGTCGATAGCTCCAATTATTTCTGCAACTTATTTCCCACACAGAAAACGAAATTCACCTTGAAAATCTCCCCATGTATTTATTGCAGAAAAAAGAACTAAACCATGGGATAATTTATACCACCTGCCAGCAGTGTCATTTAAGCCTTTCACAGTTATCTGTAAAGAGGTCTCAGCTGAGAGGTTGTGTAGTGCATGGTTCCTTGACCACAGGAGAGAAGGTTTGAACACACAATATTTATCTGACTAGCCTTAGTGCTTCGCTGGCTTAGAGATAAAATATCTAGCACCTTGAAGGGAAAGAAAGGAAAGAAGGCTTTTAGGCAGCTTTTACAGGCTGATCTGTAACATACATTCTAACACACATTTGATTTCCAGACCAAAGGTTTTCAGACTTCCCTTGTAAAAGGTGAATTCAGCATTAAGGTGCACTGTGTACCACACCACACACAGTTTGTATAATCTCCATAGCACTGCTAATAGATGGAATTCTCTAAAATATGTGCAAAAAATCACCATGCCCAATGCCAAGCCCAGCTACATAGAAATATACAGCTTCTCGGTAATAGGCCTGACACAATGATGACATTTAAGCCTGTGAATGTTATATAACTGCAATCAATAGCTTGTTTTTTGCTAATTGTGTGTAAAACAAGCCTCTGTATGTCTGTTCTACTATTTTGCTGTCAAAGCACTTTGTAGCTTTAACTGAAAACAAACACAGCTCAAGCTCATATAAACAAACAGTTTTCCAGCAGCACTGCTGTCATTTCTGTGCTAAAAATAATCCACCACACAAATAACCTGTTCACTGGCAGTGTTGTGGAGATCCTGAACATTAATGAGTGGCATAAAAGAGAATAACATATGATGCAGAACAGATGGACTACATATGGATTCAGAGTAGGTGTATATAACAAAGTGGCTCATCTGTGAATATATTTACCACATCCAATCCAACACATCCAAGAAATATCAATGCTGTGATAACACCACCTTTATTAGTGAAATAAAATGAATTCCCCATTATTGTTACAAATAGGCATAGTGTCCAATCCGAAATTCTCCTGCCTAAAAAAAATCTGGCAACAAAATCAGAAAGCCAATGCCACAGAAGTCACAACGGAAGGAGTCCTGAGAATTCCAAGAGTCTAATTCAGTCAATATTCCATGAGCACATTTGAGTCCCATGCTTCGATGTAGCTGCCACTGTCATTAGGAAGCCTCATAATGACACACTTTTGACACACTATTGTTAAATTGCACCAGATTTTTAAGAAGTGAGAAACCGGTTTACTAACTGGTAGTCTGCAATATACCCCCATTTTGCACAATCCTCTAATGTACATATGTATGAGCAGAGAAACTCATTTTGGAGCATAAACTGTATTTAGCTTCACACTAACACACATGTTTTTTTCAGGCAGAAACCTGCCAGCTCTCTCTCTCTGTTTCTCTCGCTCTCTCGTTCTCTCCCTCCCTTGAGTGTGACAATAGCTGTGTGCATTTCTCTAATTGGCAGATCGTCTGTAGAGAAATCGGCTCGTTGGCTGGCTCCTCTCAGTGGAGGGTGACCGGGCTGGTTTCAGCAGAGTAAATTGTGCGTATGAGAGGGTAATTGTCCTGTTATAGTTAGAACATTCTGGATGCTTTCTGCCTGTTAAATGCACACCCCATCTGCCAGAGGGGCTGCACAGAAACAGCTTCTTGCTGCAGAGATTGATTCCAATTGCTCTCAGGTGTTTCATGGGTGTAAATCAGCCAGAGTACTGGAGAATGTGATGTGTACTTATAGTCCCCAGCCAAGGGAGTTTCATACTTGCCTTTTTTCTTTCAGAAAAGACAAGAAAATTCCTGTCTCTGCACAGCTACTGCGCAAACTGATAATTTTTTTCCATCAGAAAGGAGATGTTGTCACGGGAATTAGTGAAATTAATTGGACTGCTTTGCTTGAGAGTTATGTTCTGCCACGTGTTGCTCCTCACGGCATGAGATCAGACAGTGTGAATTAATAAACCACTGACAGCCTTTGCACCATTGAGGAAACTGATAGATCAGAGCAAGAGTAGGAGGGGAAGAGACTGCATACATAATTTAGTAGACAAATCCTCCAGTATGGATCCGAAATCATCTACAGAACATGTTCCAGATTTAATTTTTCATTTAGCCAATTTACATTATTTGACTTTTCATACAAAGTTAATATTTGTACACAGCTAAGCCACTTCAGTAGACACACTTTGTGTATGTGCTGCACAGAGTGGAAAACGGGGAATTTGTAGGTCCACCTTGCGCATATAAATGTATTCATGATGGTTCATCTGATACTGCACATCGGGTTCTGGCTGTAGGACACTGTTGATTAGACATTTTGCTTGATGGACTATTTTCACCCCAGAAGTGATACGGAGATTCCAGCAACATGTTCTTACACAAAAAGTGGGTAACATCACTGCCCTGTGGAGTTTGATTCTCTGCTCAGGCAAACTGCACTGCATAGATAAGGGCAAGAATCACTGGAGAGTCACTAGAGAAAAAAATATAATTTTAAGAAAGAAGTGGTAATTAACAAAAAGAACCATGGGCAGCTTCTCTCCTGGCACAGTTTAATGAATGACAATTGAGGCCTGACTATTACAACTACTGGGATATAAAATCTAAAACATGAATAAATAAAACTATATCGCCAATATAATCAGTTTTTTAGCCCCTTAAAATCTGCACTGAACACATTTTTATTCTTAAAGGATATGGCAGCTTAACCATTTCTTTGAGAAAGATGTTTTTATCTTTCCTGTATGTAAGCTACAAATGGAATCATGTCCATTGGATCTACACATAAACATCATGAGAAATAACTGTATCAGGGGTGTTGCTCTCAGAGATATTAAGGCCATGTGGACAATACAAAACACAGCTGCTGTCCATGGTGCTGAAATCACACTGGCAACCGTTTGTACTGGATATCATCTGGGCTTTTGGCATTGTTAAAGGTGCGTTACAGTCTAAAAGAAACCACAGTTCATGACCCAGCACAAAGTCCATTCCAGGTCTGTAGACAAGGATCATTAAGCTGTCCAGAGGCTTCAGCCTGGCCCAGGCATCTCTGTTTAAACTCCCCACCCTTGTCTCTCCACTCAATCATTCAGGCCATCAGCCGAATAGCAAGCATGGGAATGGATCCTCCTCTGTTTGTCATGAGCTAATTATTTTCTCCAATACAATTTCCATTGTGGCTGACCCTGCTCAGAGTCTATGCCAAGGTGCCTGACTCACACAGAACCCACTATTGAATTCTGAATGAGATGCAAATGGCTACCCACCCAGCCACTGACTCACTTTTTCGTTTAGAGTGGAACAGTATTAATGACTGCAGCAATCATTCAGCACTCAGAGTCAAGTCAAGGCTCATGTTCAGGGACCATTCAGTGTTGTAACTGCCATGTTTGCACTTTGTTTAGAAGAGTAAGCTAGTTTTTTTATGAGACAACAAGCCAAAAAAGCTCAGTCTAATGAAAATCTCAGATGAAAGCCAAGGATAAAACCAAACCTTTTCCAAAAACCACTTGGGAGCTCTCTAGGGCTGAAGTAATAAGCCTTTTGTGTCTGGCATTGAGCAGTTACTAGGAAGGGCTATATTGCATGATGCTGTAGTTTTAGTACATCAGATGTTAAATGTAGGCTCATTAAGAACACTGTTTGCCTTTTACACACATCTGATTATGTAAAAAAAAATCTGGGCACAAATTGTTGCTCTAAATTGAATGCTCTAAGGCAGGGGTCTCAAACCTGTTCAGGAAGGGCTGCTGTGGGTGCAGTAACTGAAAACCAGCTGATTACAGAGGTGGAATCAGGTGTGCCTTCTGCTTGGTTGGAACGAAAACCTGCACCAAGAGCGGCCCTCTCTGGACATGTTTGAGACTCCTGCTCTAAAGTAACCAAAGAACTAGGCTAAGTGGACATGCACTGGTTTTCCAAAGGAGTCTTCGAGTTCATGAGAGGCAAGTCTTTTTTATCAAGTCCAAGTCAAGTCTCAAGTCTTTGTGCTCGAGTCCAAGTCAAGTCTCAAGTCTTTGTGTGTTAACGTTTACAAACGGCGACTCTAAATGTGGGATTTTTGAGCTGTAAAAATGTTGAGCTCTTAAGGGTTAGAAGATATGCTAATTGGCCGTGCCCCGTGATTACAATTGGCTGTTGCTTAGCAGGGGGCGGGACTGTGTGCCAACATGGAGAATATTAAATATGAAAAATATATCTCGCACTCTAAATGTGCAACTCCACAGTTAAATGGGGTTCCATGACCCCTTTCCAAAGACCCCTCAAACACCGCTATTAACTGAAAACCATTCACCTCGGACAAAAGTAATTGGACACCAGGAGGAGGTGAACGGTTTTCAGGTCGTTGGAAAGAGTGCGAGATAAATAAATAATTTCATGAAATGAACATTGTTTACGTATTAAAGTCAAGTCACAAGTCTTTCTTTGTGTGACTTAAGTGTGACTCAAGTCCGAGTCCCAGACTCGAAACCCCATCTCTGCGAGATGCATCTGAAAAGAGCATGTAATTTACATATAGAACTGCTCACTAACTGTGCATGTGGGGTACAGTTTAAAAAAGTGTGGCAAAATAGTGGAGCTGTCATCTAGCTTGGACAAGGAAATAGTTTCCTATCACACATTCAGGGGTGTGATTCTAATCCAGAATTTGACAAACAAAAACAAGGAATGTCAACACCACATGAGTTGCTAAGGAAACTCTCAGACTGTGATATTGTACATATTGTGCCTGCATTAAGGCTTGCATTGCACTTTCTGATGTATATCTCACCCAGAGAGCTAAAGCAGAATATTCATGTAGACAAATACTCCAACACACACCTACACACAAACATACATACATTTCAAGGCCTGAAAGAATTATGTAGTGTGTCCAAGGTTTGTTGTTGTGACTATTTACAATTAAGGCTTTGAACTTGGCAGGTAGTATTTCTAGAGTGTGTTCTTCAGTAAATCAACAAACCCATTAGTTACTGCTGCTGTCATTTCTTAATTAGAATAAAAAGCACCTTGAGCAGCTGCATAATGGCCTGATTTAGGTCTCCTTCTGCTACACTTCAGATCTCAAGACTCTACAGTGAATATCTGAGAAGATCATCAGGTACTCTCTCCGCTCTGTCAAAGACATCCGCACCACATACTTCCAAAGTAATCAGTATTGTTCCCACACACACCTCCCATACAGTCTTCTTACTCCTTAAATCTGCCAGCATGTGAGCCAGTTTATTCACAGTCTAGAACTGAATCCCCTAAACTCAAACACACAAACTATTCCATCATAAACAAATCACACTTCAATTGCCACTATCCCATTCAGAAACCCACAGTAAATTCTCTGTATTTATTATACACTTTTCCTTTTTCTTATCTTGTGATTGCTATTTTATCAATAATATTATTGTACTTTTGCATTACAATCTATTATTGTTATTTCTACGTAATACATTTTGGATTTTTGCCCATTAAAATATTCTGCAGTTAAAATACAGTGTTTGGTGCAATATTGTTTTCATTTATACAGCATGTTTTTTTCTTAAGTTGAAGTTGAAGTTTATTGTCATATTTACAGAGTACAGTGTACAGAGTACAATGAAATTCTTACTTGAACACCCTCTTCACAGATAGAACATAAAGACATAAAAGACATGAAAGACAACACAGTGCAGCAACAGTAGTCTTAAGTTGTATAAAGTTGTTGTCCTGTCCTTTAATATTTTATCATTTGCTCTTGCGTTTTAAAGTCTTGTGTTTTCTTTCGTTTGCTCTCTGTGTAGTCCTGTCCCATCTTGTATTGTCTTTTTCTGTTTTTGTACTGTGTGTTACACCATGGTCCTGGAAATTTTCATTTCTAGCACCTGACCCTTAGCTTTATCTAGCGGAAACATGCTTCTACTAAATAAAAGTGAAACATAAATTAATTTCAATTTAAAATATATTTATGTGAACAGAAACAATTTTGAATAGAATAGAAAAGACTTGTCCCCAGAATTATCAGCAGGGGAAAGAGCGTTCTCATATGTACTATAGCCCCCAAGCTCTGGAATGCCATTCCGAAACAACATTCAGGACACAGTCGCAGTTTTTAAGTCCGGGCTGAAAACCTCCTTATTTATTTAGGCTTTCTGTAATTAATTTTTCCTTCCTGATGAAAGTTGTAGTGCTGGGAGGCAGTGGGCACAGAGAATTCAAGTAAAGTGGGACTCTGGTGCTTTCGCTCCACCATTCCTCACGTTTTCTGCCCTACTCAGTTAGGTTGCTTTAGCAAGCTATGCCAGAGTCTTAACTTGCACTCCTCACAGACATTAATAATCCTCTGCAAATATAAACAGAGCTAACTCTCTTCTCTATGTGCCAAATTGTACGACATGAGTGATTTTGGCTCCATTCATGCCCTACCCCAATTAGGGGCAACTGCTGCTCCTGATCCTGTTGTTTATGAACTACGGACTCTATTACTCTTCAACAAATTTTACCTCTATGGACACTTAGTGGTTCCAACCCCTTTAACCCCTTTTCCAACCCCAACCCCCTGTTCATGACGGCCTTCTTTTGTTATTCATTACTTTTGTCCCCTTAAAGACACTCTTTTCTTTCTCCACAGATTGACCTAAGGAGGATGGGTTCCCCTTTTGAGGTTTGGTTCCTCCTAAAGTTGAATGTGGCATCTGCCATGTCTGTCTATGCGCTTAGGAGCCAAAAGAGACGAATCTTCTTAGTGATCTGATCCAAATGATCCGACTCATTAAAAAAGAACCGAAATTCCCATATCTAATTAAGTGACAGTACAGTAGGAACAACAGACTCGGGTTGAGCGTAACTGCACATTATGAGATCTCACGTTTCTTGTACTTTTATTTTGAGTTCTCTTGGTTGTGAGTGAGAGACGATTGCCATTGGCGAATGCAATGAAAAAACTAGTCATAAAATAAATAATCTAGTCACATTGGCGACCATTTTAGTCACCATCTGGAGCCCTGACTAGATATTTGAAGAAGTTGACAACTGAACCGCTGTAAATGCAGCTGGAATGGAAAAAAATAACATCCAAACAACTTTACATCACAGGTCCATATAAGGCTATAAAACAGCAATAAAACAGCAATACCACTTTAAGCTGACAAACATGCAAAGTGGCTGACTTTGACATCAAAACAAACATTTCTCTCCATCTCACATGTCTCTAATGATAACAGAAACAGTGCTGCTTTGTGACAACTTATAAAAAGTGCTATATAAATACAATTGAATTTAATTTTCTTCTACTTAAATTCCATTTATCACATTACCCATTTTAACTGTGCATTTGAATTGATCTATGCATTACCATTTGTACATAAAGTTCATACTTTTTGGACCATGGAAGGCTTATACATATGAGTGTGGTGGCTTTATTAAACATCAGCCCAAACCCCATCACCTATAGCTGTAGCATTCCATACACATACAGTCTTATGCAAAAACATCCAATTTTATCTGCTGTTGATTTTGTAAGTAAAAATAAGTACAATAAATTAAAATACATTCAGCAAATAAACAGTAAGTGAGCATTAAAATGTGTGCTCTCTGTGAGGGATACGCACTTATTTTCACTTAGTTTTGTCATTTGACCAGGTGTGTCCAATATTGCCAGTTTTTGATTTGATTACTGGAGAATATACAGGACTATGTATGTCTGTGACGACACTCAGTGATAGACAAGACAGAGATAGGAACAGTGAGAGAAAGAGAGAGAGAGAGAGAGAGAGAGAGAGAGAGAGAGAGAGAGAATGTCACTGTGACTGACATTGCGCCATTCAGCTGGACCCTCAACCCAATAACCAAAGGAAGAGAGAGCTTTTGAGAAACTGTCAGGTAATGGATAATACTAAGCAGGTAGAAAAAGAATGGTACAGAAAAAGTAACGAAAAAAGAAACCACAAGTAAATATTATCTCTTTCTGGGCTATAGCTGCAGACAAATACTGTAGCTTTAAGCTGAGAGATTTTAGTGGCAGGGGCAAACCTTTAGAGGGCAAGGAGCTTTGCAGAGTTCCTGTCAAAACACACTGCTTAATTAGAATCAGAGCTGCTTAAACAGGCATTTTCAAAATGCTGAAGGACTCTTCTCTTTTCGGCATCCCTAAAAATGCAGCAATATCGGCTTCACTGAAAGTTATCATTGGCTCAGCGTACATGTCCAAAGATCATACACATACATAAAGGATCAGGGGTGTGGGGTTTCCTTGAAGTCCAAGTTTTGGAGGGATCAAAGTTGGACTCAAAAGTTTTCGCACTTAAGATGTCTCCAGCCAACTTGTTCTCATAAGTTATTCATGGTGGCTCTTTTTCAGGCTATAGCTGCTCTATGGTGCTGTCATTGTGTAGAAATGAAACACGCAGCATTCTTTGGCACCAAAAACAAGTCCACAAGAGCAGACAACCCTGTGCTTTACTCTTCTTTTATGTAAATGACTTATTGAATATCCTTAGTCCATCTCCCTAATATCTTTGTAGTTATTCCTATAAATCATTAAGATCAGATGGAAAAACAAAGGAGGCCTAAATCTCATGCTGCTGAGATATTTCACCTGAGCAAAAGATCCTAGCAGTCTTATGTGTTTCCTCTAGAGATTTAAATCTAAATGAAATTACACATTTGCTCAGACTTGCCAAGATAATAACACTCCAGTTTATCTACAACAGGGCTACAACCAGGAATCTCAGTAAGAACTCAACCATTTCTCATCCAAGATGTTTAGTTCTAATATTGTAAGTAACTATTATCTGGATCAGCAATCTCATGTTGTTTTGTCTAACGCTGTTTCACCTAAAGAATTTAGATGTTAGAAGACATTTGATCAATCAATTTTTATTCTAGACCTCCTCTCAACACACTTGATCCAGCTAATCAGCACATTTCTAATGCTCCTGTTTTCTTTTAGGTTCACTTATAAAGTTGAGGATTTATGTACAAAGAACAGTCATAAATAAGTGGGACATGACCATTTTCCAATCTCTCTTTGTACCTCTTTGTCCAAGATTTGATGCTTTAACTGTATTTACACAGTACATCAGTACATTACATTTTCTTTCAAAAAATGAAGAAAGATTTGTTTTCCATGTCCGTTACTGAGTTGTTGAGGTTGTGATAAAGCAAGAAATGCACTAGAATGAGCAGGTAATTGGGTCTCTAAGACCAAAGTTAGGAAAGCTTTGGTTCTACAGCATTCCTTTGAGGACCCATTATTAACATCTTTATTTTTAAGAGTTTATCATGAAGCATCTGGATACAAACATCTAGTGAATTTCCTAAACGGGTCAGGAAGGATGTTAGTTTTGCCATGAACTGGAGAAGAAAATGCCTTCTACTACGTCTCCTCAATTTTAGTGTCACATGTCAGTCTGAAAAGCATTGTACTTAGGCTTTGACACAAATTTGGTCCGTGACTGAAATGTAACTGCATGTGTCTTAAGGCACTCTATCCACATGCTGCCCAATCCATTTTGCGCTGGAACGGAAAGCTCTGTGAAGTGTAGACGTGGGTAGTCAAGTGACAGTTCGCTACATTCAGTGGAAACTGCTTTGGCCTGTTAAAACTAAAGAACATACACTTTGAGACCTCTCCAAATCCTATTTGTCACTACATGATTAAAGTGTGAAAGAGCCTCCTTGCCTAAAATCACTATCCAAGTCCTTTTTTTTCTGGAGCGTGAAGAATCAGTGAAATGAGTGCAGGCTTCCATTCCACTGATGTCTCCTGAGTGACACTGCATTTATTCTTGTTCAGGAGCTGGTAATTTTCAGCAATTCTCTATAGCCATACCATCATCTTAAACAGTGTCACATAAGAGGTTAATATGGTCCCAGATCAAAAGAAGGGAGGAAGATGGGTTGTTTCTGCTTGTTCATTCCGATCATGACATTATTATCATTCCAGTCTCTTGGGAAGCACTCTGCCCCATTCAGCTCATATGTAGACCTGAACAATGGTGCTGACAATAGTAATACAGGACTGAAATCATTTGCTTTGGTGAAAAAGAGCACTTATAGTTTATCCCTCTTTTCAATGACATGTCCCTTATAATTTTATGTATTTTGTTGGTGGTGAAACTCAAACACTTGAGTCCCAATTGATCTGAGATCTAGTGATTACATGAACTGTTATTTATTTAACAGATTAATAACATATTATTACAAAGAACTAGACATTTGTTTAGTGATTAGGTCTACTTTGAGTGATCTAGTCCAAAAGCTAACAAAAGAACAGAAAACGTCCAGATGTGTTTGTGCTTATGCTAAGAAACTTGCAATTTAGTCATACACATCATAATGGGCCAGTTTTGTCATCACTCTGCTGCCTGTCCTTTTCTTGTAGATCTATTACATTTTATCACTAGTTTTTAAAAAATCGTAACGCTATAGTTCCCCCGGTGCATCCCTGAGTGCTGGGCAAACTGCCTGGTGCCAAATGCTGGACAATAAATACTTGGCAGTCTCCATCTTTCCCTGTTTTTAAAACAGCTTTTTACACTTAAACATTTGACTTTTCTTTTTTTGACTTTCACTTTCATTTGTACATTACATGTATGTTATTCTTATCATGCAAACTATTTTCTTATACATAGAAATAATAAAATTACTGATGGGGCTGCACAGCTGACCAACAGTCCCAATGCTACTGTTGCTTGGTAACTGGGACAACTACAACTAGATGCAACCTTCAAAGAACAAAGGGTGAACCCACAATGAAAAACGGCAGTGCAGTGCACTATGTGTTTTTTACAGCCTTCAGGCCAATGTAACGTAATCCCTCCCTTATCTTGTGGAGCACTATATGAACACAGTATGAAAACTAGTGTAAACCTAAGTGTAATTGTAAATTACACAGTGTAAGTGTAAATCAAGAGCAATACACAAAATTATATAAAGAAATTGTGTTTATGCTGCCAACACCGTGTGTGGAATGGTTCCAATAGAGGCCCATGAAATTAAAACCTGGATACTTTAAGAAATTAATACACTTTTAAATTGTACATTTTTAATACAATTATAAATGTTTAATGTATAATAAATGTTTATTCGAAATTACGGTTTGCAAGCACTGATTTGTGGCATATGGCAGCTGCAACAGTTATAAGAAACTGTAACTGTCATGTCTTGGCCAGTGGCCGATAGGGGCCACTGTTTTGGTTTAGTTTTGGGGGCTTTTATTTTGATATTTTGTGCATGTTTGTGTCTTGTGTCACCGTTTCAGGTGTCCGGTGTTTTAGTGATTGGGTTTTGTGATTGGTTTCTGTCTGTCATGTTCTGTGTATAAAGTTCCAGTTAGATGGACCGTAGTTATCGGCCCATAATTCTTGCCTCAGGTTTAGGTTCTGTTGTTTGTTTCAATAAAAGACAAAGAAATCACAGTCATGGATGCCTGCCTGCCTTGTTGCCTGCCATGGTGTGAACTCTGGGGTAAAGCACGGCATCGCCCGTGACAGTAACACTAACCAATAACAATAACCAAACTAACTAACAAATGTAAATCGTTTTACTTTACTTTGTCAATTATGAAATATTTCATAAAGTGTACATTTTAACAATATAATATATGTTTATCCAAAATTACAGTCTATGAAATTACTGATTTGTGTTTGTGGAGAAAATAATGAAAATAACAGTGGCTGAGTCATGTATATTTGTAACGGTTCGGTCAGCGGCCATTAGAGGCCGCTGCTTTTCTGTTTTTTGGTTCTGTTCATGTTCTGAGTTTGGGGTCTGTTATTTTGGTGTGTGCTTGTGTCACATTATGTTCTGTCCTTGTGTCATGTGTTCTGTTCTCCCCGTGTCAGGTGTCTGTTTCCCCATGTGTTCCCTGTTCAATGATGTCAGTCCCCACCTGTTTCGTGTGCATGTCTCTGTATATAAGCCTGTGTTTGGTTCAGTCCTGTGTCGGTTCTTCGTC
>JBBPDB010019479.1:0-12472 GCA_037974465.1 Brachypetersius altus | reverse complement strand
GGACTACCCCCTTGCCTTCTCTTTTCAACTATCTTAGTACTCACTCCCCATGCCCCCCCCCCCCCCCCCCCCTGCTCTGTCTCTGTCTGTCTCCCCCCGCCCCCTCTCTATCTGTCTCTCTCTTTCTGGTAAGTTTAACCCTTTATTACCCCTCGCTCCATCCATCCCTTATTTGAGCTGCTCATCCTAACAAGGGTCTGGGTGATACTGGAGCCAGTCCCACTGCTTAGAGGGCAAAAGGTGAAGAACTCCCCGGACAGGATGCCACTTTATAAATCTTTTATTTCCATTTTTATTCCACACCTGTAACACTGTCTATGGTTCTCTCAGCTAGTTACTGGCCACTGAGTGGAACTGAGCTCAGTCGTAGTTCTTAATTTTCTCCCTTGACGTTATTGTTGTTGTTGTTGTTGTTGTTGTTACTGTCTTTAGGGACACAGATGCTACTGTGTGGCTGCAATCTTGTTTTTCCTCCTCTTCTTTCTCTTAAAGAGGTGAAGTGACCATTGCCCTCCGCAGGGTATCATTGCCAATAATTCTCTGCCACCTCCAGCACTGTATTCATCCGATCCACTCGCCGTCTTTTTGCCACTTCTTCTGTAATTGTTATGCCTTCCTGCTGGGCTGTTACCACTTCACCTGCGACAACTATGACCCTGAAACCAAGCTTTCTACTCACAAACACACACACACACACACACACACACACACACACACACACACACACACACTTGTGGAGTTTTTAGGAGACTGCAGACTGTGTGTCTCTTTGCCCATTAGCAGCTGCAGAATTGGGAGAGAGAGTGAAAGCTCATTAAGGCCTTTTGAAATAACTCCTCCACTTGAGTTCTCATTATCACCTTCTGCCTATGCAGCCACATCTCTGCTCCTCATGTTTGGAGTGTGGAAGCTAAGAAGCCATCGGAAAGTTCCCTTAACAAGTACTTTCTGTTCCACCAAAGCAATTGTTGCTTTTTTACATATATGTACGAAAGGATCACATATATATAATATGAGTCAAAAGTTTGGACACACCTCCTCATCCTTTGTTTTTTCTTCATTTTTATTATTTTCTACATTGTAGATTAATATTGAAAACAAAATGATGAAGGAACACATGGAAGTATGCAGGCAGTATGTTCTGTAATAAGGTAATGATGGACTGTTGTTTCTTTTTACTTTGTTAAGTGGTTCTTGCCATAATGTGGAGTAAAACCATAGTGGAATAGGATCATTGTGTACCAACCCAACCATCACAACTGATGCTCCCAAAAATCCCATTAATGAACTCTTGACGAAGAACACCTGTTAATTAAATGCCATTCCAGGTTGGTTCCTCGTGAATCTGACTCAAAAAATGCCAAGTGTGAGCTGTCATCAGTGCAATAGGTGATGTTTTCAATATTAATCTACAATGTAGCCCATAATAAAAACAAAGGAAATCATTGAATGAG
This sequence comes from Brachypetersius altus, assembly GCA_037974465.1. Taxonomy (NCBI): domain Eukaryota; kingdom Metazoa; phylum Chordata; class Actinopteri; order Characiformes; family Alestidae; genus Brachypetersius; species Brachypetersius altus. The sequence goes on along the minus strand of JBBPDB010019479.1, from coordinate 11,018 downwards.
AAGGTGTGTCCAAACTTTTGACTGGTACTGTATATTTAACCTATTCCAGTAATTCTGGAAAAGTTAGAATAGACTTTTGTATGAGCTTAGACTCACACAAGAACACTTGTTTTCCTTATTAAAAAGTCACACTACGAACTGCAACATACCATGTAAAGTTATTATTATTGTAATGTCTGTTAAAGCAAGCTAGAAATGCCGTGAAATGTTTCTGCACTGGTGGTAATCGGTTGAACAAAGGCTACATATTAACTACATGAACTTGACGAGCATGGAACCCGGCCCTAAAAATGACCAAAAGACCCTCCTCAACTTTGGCAACGACAAAATCATTAGCAATCATGAAAAAAATTCCTGTATAAAAATACACAAGGCTTCCTTAATTGTTAATTGCATAAGCTCATTCAGAGTGTGGTGCAGATCGGTACGCACTTATTGTTGTTTTGAACACGCTAAAACACGGTAACAATAAAGCCTGATTAATGAGTGGGAGTGAGTGGGAATACTGATCAAACTTGCCAGTGGTCAGTAGTCTGGCCTTCAAAACTAATAACTGCACTGAGGAAATGCATTTTTACTGATTTAAATGATTTAAGGTTTCTATATTATGTAACAGATTATGTCAGGCTGGCTGGCACAAGCTACAAGCATTCATACTCTATACATAACACACCATATATGCTCACTGTATATGAGTATCCGTGCAAACAAGATCAAAGTTCATAAACTGACTGGAATAACTTGTGCTAACACAGCTACATGCTAGAAGTACATGTACTATATTTACAGCATTAAGGAGACACTTTTATCCAAACCGACTTCCATTCTCTAAGGACAGGGGACAGTCTCCCTGGGCAACTTGGGGTTAAGGGTCTTGCTCAGGAACCCAGTGGTGGAATGCTGGAGGTAGGATTCGAACCCATGACCTCTTGGTATCCTACCCAAGGCAAGTATCCTACCCACATGGCCATTAAATTACATACTAATTGTTTTAAGGGTTTTTGCTGGTGTGACCAATATTCCCCCCTCATTCTTACAGATGCCCTGTTAATAGTGACATGATTGTATTGGGCTTAATACTAATCCTGAATCCTCAACATTGTAAATACAAATTTTGACAATATACTTTAATTTTCTCTTGTTTTGGATTAACTAAACATATCTTTCAAATAAAGAATTAATGAAGTAATTTGAAATAAATACAATAAATGGAGCAGCATCTCACCATTTTGAGGTGTTTTGAGTAAGTATACACTTAAGAATCCATTTTGAGAAATAAGTAGCTGATACTATCTCACATCAATATTTACCTAGAAATTCTGTAGACCAACTGGTAATTCACAAGATCCACCATGAAATTAGGTACAAGTAATTTAAGGGTCTTGTTGTCCTTTCCCAGGTTTCCCTCCAATTCACCTTTTTCATTTCCCACCCATAGCCACGGGCTCCCTGAATTACACAAAACCACCAGAACTGGGAAAGCGAAGGTTACCACATGCTTTTTCATGGTCGTGTGAAATGCCACCATATCTTTTCAAAGTGCTGCTAACAGCATTAACATGCTTAGAAGATAACACAAACTTCCAGGTCTCTTTCATCAGCATTGCACTGAGGTCATCATACTCGGGAGACTAATTATGCCCTTGGACTCCCAGTCATGAATGCCATTGCCAGGGATCAAACAGGGCCAACCCATAGTTGTTTGTGGCACTTGGGGGAATTGTGTCTTTTATTCAGTAGTTTTTTCTCTTGATAGAATATCCAAACACTCTTTGTTTCATTTGTTAGTAAAAGGTGTTTGAAATGGCCATCCCTGACTCAAAATCAATACACATTCAGGAGTTAACGTCACTCACTGTCATAATCATCATAAACAGTGGTCCTCTAAAGCAGAGGTCCCCAACCACAGGGCCGCAGACTGGTATCGTGTCATTGGGCCCAGAAAGACAATATAAAATATTTCCTTTATTGAGTCTGAAAGATCTTTTATTTTGAAAAAAATGCTCATCTCTGTCACGTGATTTCAGTCTTAGCTGATTATTTTCTTAATATCTACCTCTTTGTTTTAGCATGCTGGGTCTGAAAGAATTATGTGTAGATGGAATTAATGCAAGATAGAAGACTGGACACTCTTTAAAAGGCACTTGAGTCCCTTCTGTTTCTCTGCCTGGCTCATGGCCCAGAGATTGAATGACATTAAGGCCATGTTGCTCTCTTTGCACTCATCATGCTCTCGGCCTATCTTCTTGATGCTGATTGAATGACACTTGAACTCCAGTCACGGACAATCAACACTGCATTACCGGCCTTAGCCCTGGATATAGGTCTGCACTCAGTGGAGGATTCTCCACCCTGGACTCTGTGTTCACATCCACCATCCATCCAGCACTCATGTGCCCTCAAACTGAACAGTTGTGAACCCTAATGGCACTGGAGAACTTATGTCTATTTAAGTGCATACAATTAAATGAATGAACGAATGAATTCATTAATAGGATCATAAGGTCAGAAATAGAGTGATTGGGCATAAAATTAGCAATGTTCTAAAGTGATCTCTTATATAAATTTTGAATATTTTATCTTGCATTTTGCCGCATGCATTTTGTCTGAAAAAGCATGCATATTGCAAAATTGGTATGCAGACATAGCCGTGCACCCTCATCCATTATATGATAATTTGATCCTTCACTAAGCAATGGTATGGTGCATTAAAATTGTAATTCATGGCGTATTCTGCCTGACTAATTAAAGTTTGGATGAAAAATGTTGTATGACTTTTCTCCACTTCTTAAAACCAGACATAGTAGGATACTGAAAAAGATTTAAGAAAGCAAGACCCCTGGATGGCTTAACATTTGAAAGTCATGGAACATCAAATAGCTAGTAAACAGAACAGTATTCGATATAACTGTAACTTAGTTGAATTTTCAGATTTAAGGCAGGCAAATCCTAACAAATTAACTTTACCTTGCTATGAGAAACTGATCATGCCCTAAACATGTCACAGCACATATAACAGAGTAATGGTATCACTGCTGCCCATCGTCATGACGGATAACCATCCTGTGTGATTAAATTAGCATGTGATATCAACAATTAGGACTTCAAACATTATGGCATCTATCATGAAAAAGAAACATGAAATTGTTTTAATCAAGTTATTTTAGTATTATGTAGCAGAATTGTTAATCTTTTTTATTATGTAGCACTATGTTGTTGAGAAACTTCCACAGAAGCACACAGAACTTGCATTTTGTAATTGCTTATTGACTGCTGAATCTTCTAAGCCCTGTTTATAAGAAGACCATGATTAGTAGATGGCCTCATGCACAGTCTGCATGCTTAGCCACAGGATTATTTAACTGGCTGCTAACATCATGTATTGTGAGTACTGAGAGTTTGTAGCAGCCCATTCTGTGCTGGGTTGTCTCACCGTTTTGCACTAGGACCTCTAACCAGGCTTCCATCTAGCTCTCAAGTTAAATTTGAATGAGACACTGAAATACTGCAAAATAAGTAAAGCTGAAATTCTGTCAGAAAGAGAGAGAAGCACTGCATGTTTTATTTGTAAGAACACTTTTAAGAAATATGGGCCGTGTTTCTAGAGGAATCTTTATTATTGAGCAGCTTTTCATTGCCGTTTGTAGAGACAGAACTGCCTGGAACACAGAACAGCTCAGGAAAAATTCATTAATCAGCAGACAGTGCTTTTTTCTGTTGATCCTCTCTAAGTTTCTTTTTTTCTTACAACAGCATATTTTAATGTCTTCATCACTTTACTGGTACCTGCTGCTTTCTGTCATGTTTAGAAGCAATGACTAGGCAAAAATGTAAATGTAATCATTCGTTTCAAGATTCAAGATTCTTTATTTGCCGCATGCACAGTCATACACAGTCATACGCAGTGAAATGTATCCTGAACATTTGACCTGTCAAAAATGAAAATCATCCACCTCAAGCATTTGTAGTTTTATGCCAGTTCTGGCACTTTTTTACATTTACCATTTCCATCCAAACATTTGTAAACAATGTCAAAAAACACAAACATGTATGAAAGTCCAGACAAACTTCGATTTGGATGTTGTCCTCAGTTCAGCACACTCCGAGCTCTGCACCTTTTCTAAACAAATGACTCCTAATGCCTAGATCTAATCAATTAACTCTAATTAATGGAAATAAATAATGGATGTAAATACCTCAGACCGCTGCATTCAGGTTTGTGGCGTATCCCTGCATTCTGACCATGTTTTGTAAATTGTTATTTGATTTATCTGATTTGTTTTAGTGAATTTCTCAATTTGATTTCTCTTGCCCTCTTTTGTTTGCTGGTTTGGATTTGCATTTCTGGACTCCACTCTTGGACTCGGCTCTTTGGTACGATGTGTCAGAATTGTTTGCCAGTCTGACTGCCTGTTGGTTTTGGAACTCTGCCTGTTTTTTGTGCTCTGCTACAGAATAAATCTTGTTGCTTGTTTGACTCTGCGCTTGGGTCTGTCTTGGTCTGAACCTGACAGCCTGATTCATTTCAGATCATTTTAATAGTTATCACTTGTGTGAGGCACATAAGCTGCCCAAGAGAACATCAGATACACAGAAATGCGCTGTCATGGAGCTCCAGAATGATAATGGCTGTTGTTATAAATATGAAAAAATAAAACATTAAAAACCAGGAGTGACTATTCTTAGTAAGAAAGCAAACATCCAGTGGCTGTTCTGGGACTGACAGGTCTTGAAAGACCAGCATCAACAGGTGCACCAGGTGGACACAACATGCTCTTTGCCAAGGCTCTAACCCGGGGCATGAACAGCCTCAGCTCACTCTCAAGGCAATGAACCCGCAGTCGACGGGGACACTCTGGCATAGGCAGGAGAAAATCAGAAGAAAAATGGGCTTTTTCACACAAGACTGGCTCCAGACTCCACTGACCATGAACCCGGAGCTTGAGCTTAGCAGGTTTGTTGAGGCGTGTGAATTGGTGGGGCTGAATGACAGCTTCTGCACATTTTTCTTTTACAGATGGATAACAAGGACAGCACTAATGGACAAAAACACCTGGCCTCGCATGTTGGCCAGTTTGTCTGGCATGTCATAGTGGTTCGGTCTCTTTAGGAAACCTTTCAAGATATGAAATCTAACTGTTCACCATAAAATTGATGTGATTATTCTGGTAAAACTCAAACGTGATTGGAGCAGCTATTCACACAGTAGTGCACTGTATACACCATAGCCATAAAAAGGTTAAAACATAAACAACGTTTCTAAAAGTATACCTAATTAGTCAATTAGTTAAATAGCTACCTTAGGGTGCACCTGTTGCTGAACAGATGTTCAACTGTGCGCACAGCTTGTGTAATCTGCATAGAAAAACACTTCCAGTCAGATGGAGTTCTCTGGAGAAACCACACATGAGTCTGAGGTCACCAACTATAGACAAACTCCCAAAAACCCCTTGATTTCAGAGGAAACATGGGATTGGCAGGTGTGTAAAAACTCTTGAACATACTATAGTTTGAAATTGTTTTAGCAGAATATTTTTCAATATTATACTCGTTGATTATAATCAAATCTGACACTTCAAGAATGATACACTAACTTAAGACTAATCACAGAACAAAAAAATCCACTGAACAGTTATTCCTTAATTCATTTTCTGTAACTGCTTAATCCTTACTATGCTCACGGGTAGCCAGAGCCTATTCCAGGCTCTTCGGGCACAAGGCAGGGACACACACATCATTCACCCACACACCCACACCAACAGTCATGTCAAACCAGAGACCCTGAAGGAATCCCACGCCACCACGAGGAGAACATGCAAACTCTGCACCAGGACTCAGACCTGGATTATTTATTCAACCTAAAAGTGGTCTTTCTTTAAAGTCTTTATTTTACGTGTTGAAGTGTAGGATTCCACTAAAGGCAGTGTCTGCTTGGTTTTGACCAACTCAACATGTCTGTGTGTGCCCTGTGGAATTCTGTTCTAAAGTGGACGCCGAGTGTCCACTGTGTCCAGTGGCAGTGCAAAGATTTGTCCTGAACTGACAAACGTTCACCAATCATTTCAGCACTCTCGGCCAGATGATATCAGATGAGCTAGTCCGTCGGCGTCTGCTTTAAAATTGATTGCTGGAGATGAACCACTGCTCCGTAGCACTGGGGGATAGGACCGGGCCAATTTATCTTGTATCAATCACAGGGGCATGGAAGAAAAAATGAGCAGGGCGTGTGCAGGCTAAATCTTTATCTATCATGATAGGGGGCATTTCAGAGGACAACGGGGCATTCATCGACTCATGAGATGACTGTTCCACTCACTGAAACACTCAGAAGATGAATTATCACAAACACACATGCACACTAGGCCTGCAACGACGAATCAATGAAATCGTTTTTGATTAAAAAAAATGTTGGCAATGAATTTCATAATGTTGTCACAGAGTCGGCCACGTCACTTTAAGAACAACAAACATTTGAAACATGGCAAAGGTGGAGGCATCTAAAATCCTCTACAGAATAGTAGCGCTTAAATTGAAGTAAACACTTTGTTTGCTGAAAACTAACACACGGTGTACAGGTGTCATTACAAGATCATTACAAGTTTAAATAAATGAAAGTTGTTGTATAAGAAGTGAGGAGTCTTTTGTTTGTTGCTCAGCAGGTAGTTGTTCTCATTTATCAAATTTACTTCGGTATTGCCTGACAAATATACACTAGCTGACTGGCAGCAGCTAACATTTCCTGTGGAGTGTGTGTGCGTGTGTGTGTGTGTGTGTGTGTGTGTGTGTGTGTGTATGAGAGAGAGAAGAGGATGAGAGCAATAGTGTGTTACAGTGATTTTTCCCAGAGGTACAAATACGCCAGAATGGCATTTTGTTTTGCACAGAAGAAACATTTATTCCTTAAAGAACCTTTAAATGAATGATTTTAAAGAACATTTTTATAAATTTGAGAATGTGATGAAGCTTTTTAAAATTAAAAGAACCTCCTCATGTTTTGAGAGAACACTTAAATTCTTGAGAGCTTTGCACAAGAATTCCAATGTGCATGAACTGCTGGTCTCATGCACAAATGGCAAATAAAAATCTTGACTCTTGAATCTTGGTGAAGATATTTTTTTACGGTATGAAAAGCTTCTCACCAAGAAGTATAATTCACAGTGATTTGTAATTAATACAGTATTGATGCTCATATTGGAACGGGTAACGGGAACTATTTGTTCTTGAAATTTCATTTTAAGCTTGAGCCTGAACTGGGTACTAGGGAGCTACCTATAAAACTGCAAAAGATCATTATAGGTACTAGATTGTCTTTGTACAATGGGCTATTACTGGGTCTTCATGGGTGTCTCTGCCCTTGCATTGATTTTTCATTAAAGCAACCTTCATGTGACTTAGTAAGAATAAAGCAGGTGTGCTTAACGTCTCAATTAGCAAAGGGCCTATTTCTCAAAGTGCGCTTGTGTTCACTCGTTTAACTGAACACCCCTCCTCTGCGCGCTCCTCGGAATGATAAAACGCCACTTGGGCAAGGTCATCACAGACCGACAAGAACACAACCTGCTAATAATCATTCACTAGCAACCTGTATAATCACTGATGTAGGAGCTTATGGCTCCATGCTGTTTCCTTCTTAATGACTCTGCATTCCACTCATGTGTCTTTATGCTCTTACTGATCAATGATTGGTCATCGCTGCGCTCATCCAGCCTGCGATTTCAACCCACAGTGTGTTCATTTCAGCAAAATTTGTTTCAGTTGATTGTACCAGCTTCTAATGACATCGGTGCAGACACGTGGAAGGACTGGAGATGATCTTAGTACTCTAGACCATGTTAGCACCTGACCAGCAAGATGCTCATTTTAAAGCCAGAAACATTTTGATTACTGTTAAAAAACTGGTGAAAATAATGTGATATTTAAGACTTTAATTCATTGCATAATAGTTTCAGCAGAGTGCTGAGTTCAGCTTTATTGTCATCATTCTCAATTGTCATTTTTCTAAACTTCAGGTAAACAGCATGAGCTTACAAAGTTATTAATTTAAATATTGTGATTGAAATATTGTTATGTAGCTACAGAAGGTGTGTTGAAGAGGAAAAGGCAGTATGCACCCAAGAACAAGGGCTGGAAAAATCTGCTTTAAAACACTGCTAAGGAATATTGCTCTTGTATATGAGAAGAAAGAATGACAAACAATGCAATGGTATAACAGAAGCCAGGAGTAGGACAAGAGACCCACGGGAGAGGAGACTACATAACGGCTAACGGTCAGGACGGTCATTAGATAAATGAGTCATGGTGAACCCCTCTTCTGTAAATATGTGCTGTATATTTATGTCTAGCAATAATCTGACTTATGGACTTATGGAATGATAAATATTATGGGATCTCTCCACAATTACTGCTGGTATACACCTCCAGGCACAGAAGAATAAAGGGCAGAGGGAGATGGAGAGAAGAGCAGGAAACAAATGTCAGCTATTCATACATCACTCATCGTGACAGAAAGCTGCATGCCATCCATCTCTTGCCCACTTTCTCTTTCACTCCCCCTCTCTCTGATTTATTGCTTGTGTAATTGCTGTAATAATGACAAAAGCCAGGTGAGTGAGAAGAAAGAGAAAGAGAAAGTGAATGAGAGATTCATACTGAGCTGATAGTCATAAATATTTAACAGCTGACCATGAAACGCATTTATTTGTGAGTCCTGAATGAACAGACGCACAAATTAGCAGTTTGCTGCATCTTGACCTGGCTTTGTGCTGGTCAATCTTCTGCTAATCACAGGTGCAGCCTATTCATTTTTCAATCCGCTGATCACACAAATACATTTTCACATAGAGGATGGTTCTCGTTTTAACCGATTCCCAGCCACCACTTTGGTAATCTGTCAGTGGATTGTCCGCCCTTTGCGATTTCATGTTATTGCTCAGCGTCAGCTCACAATAACAACACTGATTCCATGTCCCGCCTTTTAGAACGCCGCCACCAAATTAATAACTAACCTTTTTTTGCCACAGTGAAAGGAACCCTTTCTCCAGCGGCAGCATCTGCTCAAAAGGACACTGCCTGACAAACGCACACCTGGAGGCAAGGCTTCCGTTTATTTTGCCTTCCCACAACTTTTCCACATTCGAGTCTCCCCAAGCCATAAATGCAAAATGTGCAATCAGGACGACTACACAGGTTCAAAATGTTGGTGAGGTTTGTTTAGAAAAAATGTGACCTACTTAACATAGTCAATAAACCAACTGGTGCCAAAACTATCAATTTTTTATCTCCATTTTTACTGCATTTCCTCTCACTGATTCCCCATCTGTCTCAAAACATCGGTTTGACATCAGTTACACTGTTAAATTAGATAAACACTTTTGCTAATCAGTTTTAGTGAAGTAGTAAGTGTTTATTAAAATGTTTAGTTTCAGTTAAATATAGATTATGAAGCCTATAAACTTAGGTTATTTTAGTGGTTTAATTGATACTCCTTTAACAAGCTTTACAAGCTTTATTTCTCCCATTTGTCCTCCTTTTCTCTCACTAGCATCTCTTGTAACCATGAATTACTGAAAATGTGTATGCTAAAAGCTCAAGCAGTCCCTAGCCAAAGGGAGAATGGAGTGCTACTCATACACTTAAGGAGAAAATAGCATCTTTCATAGAGCTAAACACAGTAACTCACAAGTAAGTCTGTGAGAAAACCTCAGTTGTTCAGACACCAGTTGAGATCCAACCTTGTTTCTGCTGGTTTCTGCTGAGAAGGCTATTGCAATATGAGAATAGTGCTGTTTGCACATTGCATCTCACAACTGAGGATAGATTTTTGCAAAATCTAAAACTACTAAATTCCCAACTGTGGTGTCCAAGATCATAGAAGAACATTTTAGTTCAAAGAACTTCTATATTATGCAGACTGGAGATGTCCAAGTCCTGGTGATCGCCCATCCTGAACAATTTTGCTGGCTGTAATATTCAAGCCTTCCTAACAGCATTAATATACTGTATCAGTGGTGCTAGATTAGGACTGGAACAAAGCTCTAGAGAGCGTTAAACCACCAAGATTGAACATGGCTACTCCAATGTAAAGCTTCTAACATTTTTTGTTTAGACAACAATGAAGGAACCTTTTTGGAACTTCAAGGTCATGGTTTGCCTTACTTCACCAGTGAAGAAGATTTCTTTGTGAATACTGCTGAAAGTCATTTAATAATCTAGCCATCACTTAGCAAAAGAAGCCTTGAAAATCATTCAGCTACGCATGCGGGGCTTTGCTTTAAAAAGCAAACAAAGTGTAATGAAGTCACGAAGCCACAGCAGACCTTGGGTTGACATGCAGGACAAGCCTCTATTCGTGAGGTTGCCACTGAAGGAGAACGAGATGCTTTCTTTCTTTTTTCACACTCCTTTTGATGTGCCCGTTTTGTCTCCAAACAAATCCAAAGAGTCAGAAAGAGCAGACGAATCTCTGTCAACTTTCAATCGCAGGTTGTCCTTCGCAAGACCACGGTGAGAGTTAACAACTTTGGATCCTCCTACGTGGAGTCAAGGCTACTTTTACTGCTCTGCTCACACCTCTCAACTTTCCTGATCTTTACTGCTCAACTCAGAGATCACTAGCAGCACGCAGAGCCTTTGTGTGATGGAACAACTCGATTGGGTCGAAGTTGGGTTGGTGTATTTTCCCTGTTCTATCTAGCCAGCGACAATGAAGACTCAGCAGGGGAGCAAGCTGAAGAGCTGCTAAAATTAAAATGGAAGGGGGAAAAAAGAAAGAAGGCGAGATGTCGAGGCCAAGGGGAAGAAAGATTTTTGAAAAAATCTATCTTGACTGCTCTTATTTGTCATCATTTTGTTCGCTGTGAAAATAGATTGTATCTTCACTCTTAGATACTCCTTCTAATCTTTATCCTTGGATCATCTGCTCTAGTTTGCAGTTAAATTATCTACCACAGCACACAGTGTGAACAGCACGAAATTCTTCCTCTGCATTTAACCCATTCACCAAGTGAAGCAGGGGGCAG
>JBBPDB010019468.1:0-12473 GCA_037974465.1 Brachypetersius altus | reverse complement strand
AGTGGTTGTCTGCAAACAAGACGCCGCTAGCACCCAAAAGGCCACTAGCACCCAAGAGGCCGTCAGCATCCAAGAGGTCGCCCGTGCCAGAGGCCATCTGTGCCAGAGGTTGTCTGCAAACAAGACGCCGCTAGCACCCAAGAGGCCGCACGCATGCAAACAGCCGCTCACACCCAAGAGGTAGTCTACACCCAAGAGGCTGTCAATGTCCAAGAGGTCACCCGCATCCAAGAGGTCGCCCGCACCCAAGAGGTTGCCCACACCCAAGAGGTTGCCCACACCCAAGTGGTCATCGTACCCAGGAGGTCGTCCGCACCCAAGAGGCTGTCAGTGTCCAAGAGGTTGCCCACATCCAAGAGGTCGCCCGTGCCAGAGGCCATCCGTGCCAGAGGTCGTCTGCAAACAAGAGGTCGCATGCACCCAAGAGGCCACCTGCACCCAAAAAGTCGTTGTGCCCAAGGGGCCGCTCGTGCCAAGAGGCTGTCAATGTCCAAGAGGCCACCCGCATACAAGAGGCCGCTCGCACCCAAGAGACCGTCTGCATCCAAGAGGCCGCCTGCATCCAAGAGGCAGTCAATGCCCAACGAAGCCACCTGTGCCAGAGGTCGTCTGCAAACAAGAGGCCGCTAGCACCCAAGAGGCCGCCTGCAGCCAAGAGGCTGTTAATGCCCAAGAACTTGTGTGCACCCAAGAGGCTGCCCGCACCCAAGAGGCCGTTCGCACCCAAAAGGTTGTTGTGCCCAAATGCCGCCCTTGCCAGAGACCGCCCGCACCCAAGAGGTTGCACGCACCCAAGAGGCCGTCTGCATCCAAGAGGCTGTTAATGTCCATGAGCATCCAAGAGGCTGCCCATGCCAGAGGCCACCTGTGCCAGTGGTTGTCTGCAAACAAGACGCCGCTAGCACCCAAAAGGCCACTAGCACCCAAGAGGCCGTCAGCATCCAAGAGGCCGCCCGTGCCAGAGGCCACCTGTGCCGGAGGTTGTCTGCAAACAAGACGCCGCTAGCACCCAAGAGGCCGCACGCACGCAAACAGCCGCTCACACCCAAGAGGCCATCCACATCCAAGAAGGCCGCCTGCACCCAAGAGGTTGCCTGCACCCAAGAGACGGTCAATGTCCAAGAGGTCACCCGCATCCAAGAGGTCGCCCGCACCCAAGAGGTTGCCCACACCCAAGTGGTCATCGTACCCAGGAGGTCATCCACACCCAAGAGGCTGTCAGTGTCCAAGAGGTTGCCCACATCCAAGAGGTCGCCCGTGCCAGAGGTCGTCTGCAAACAAGAGGTCGCATGCACCCAAGAGGCCACCTGCACCCAAAAGGTCGTTGTGCCCAAGGGGCCGCTCGTGCCAAGAGGCTGTCAATGTCCAAGAGGTCCCCCGCATCCAAGAAGTCCCCCGCATCCAAGAGGTCGCCCATGCCAGAGGCCATCCATGCCAGAGGTCATCTGCAAACAAATGGCTGCTAGCACCCAAGAGGCCGCTTGCACCCAAGAAGCCACTCGCACCAAGGTGCCACCTGCACCCAAGAGACCATGCTCAAGAGGCCGCCCGTGACCAAGAGTTATTAAATAAAAATGACATTGAAAGTCTATGATGTTCATTATTCATTCACTCAAATGCCAGAATTCATTTACATTTTTAAATACTTTTACAGCAAAAATCTTCATCTGAGAACTTAATTAGATCATTTTTTTCTATGCGTATCATCACTGATATATACAGTAAACCCCAATCATTGAATACCCTCTATCACACGTGTCCCACCCCACACCCATGTCCTCACCAAATCTAGGCCTCTGATTTGCTGGAATACTGAGTAATAATAGAGAATAATTAAAATAACAGCTCCCATGAACAACTGTCATTGTTATACAGCCATGCTCCTGAGTGGCATGGCTGTATAGGGTTCCACTCCACCATTCAAATCCCAGTAGTACCATCAGCGATCGTGTGATCCTAGGAGTCCGAACCGGCAGGAGGTGTTGTTTAGAAAAACTGGATGATAAAAGAAAGTAGGAAGAAAAGAAAGATCTTTGACCACCGGACTTTTTCTTACAACAAAATTAGCAAATCAGTAAAAATATTTTAGCTTTTCTTTTTCTTTTTGCTGCTGGAACAAACTGCCCATCAGTATCAGATCTGCAGCAACTAGAGTTTAAAAAAGCTGCTAAAAACTGCACTGTTCTCCTCTGCCTTCTTTTGAATATTTGCACATGTAATGCACTTTCAATATTAGTTTATCTCTCCCATTATCTGATTCTATTTGGTTCTATTTGATTCAGTTTTATTCTCGATTTTTGTAAAGCACATTGAATAACCTTTCGAGTTAATAATGTGCTGCAGAATTAAGCTTGAACTCTCTATAGAAATAAGCTTCAACTGCATCTTCTTCCAGCATGATGTCATCAGACTTTTAGTAATATAACAAATTGACTTATTTCACATCCTAAAAAATACTGACACAATCATTTTTCGAGCAATAATTGGTCGTTAACGCATTAGGCAGTATTCATGTAGGCAAGATTTCCACATTTGCATCAATAAGAGAGTTTCTATAGAAGGACGATGAGCACAGTCACATATGCAAACGCTTAGAAGCCTTGAGCCCAAATATCTCCGTTGTCAGGGGAGCTGGCTGTAATTAGAAACACTAATCAACGTTAACGTCTTCATATTTAAGGAAAAAGACAGGCATGGGTTGAGCTGAGGCTCGCGCTTCGCTTGTGTGCAGTCATCAGAGTAACGAACCTTGATGTTGTCGGTGATGGCCACCCACGTATCTGCTAATTGCAGGTCTCTGCCCTCAAGCAACCTCGCGGTCGCATACACAACGCAGCGAACTCGCGGCTGCGTTTAACTGTGCTGCCTTCAGAATTGTTTCTCCCAGGTTTGCTGTTTCCGAGCTTGGAGTCTCTGGCTTTTCCTTCTTGGTTTCGAGATTTAAGCTCAGTCTGGTCTTCAGAGCTGAGCTGAACTTCATCAGTAAACCCATCACTGTGAAGCAGCCTCTCATCTTTGTGTGGAAGGAGGATGCACCTTTTACTGGTTTTTATAAGGGCTGGGCAAGTTAACCAGTTATTATCGCATTAACGCATTACTTACGGAACCCTACAATTATTTTATTATTGCTATAATTGTTCAGCTCCATAATTGGGGGATACTGCCTTTTTTTAATAACAAAAGAAAGAATCCCCCCCTATAGCTATTTTTGCCTTTTGGGGGGGTCTGAGTCTTGATTGGAGGGTATAGTACCCCCCACTAACCCCAAAATTCAAACCATGGTTCCACTCCCCATGCTCTGGACTCTGAGGGGAACTTGTTTTTCTATAATAAACTTTGCTTTGGTTTAATATTTGATTTGATTACACTGATGTTTAAGATTTACAGAAATATTTGAACTGTAACTGTGTGACTGTGTTTAAGGGAACGCTGCTGTTAAAAAGCTCCTTATTAGTTTCAAGTGTTAGCAAAGCAAATGTTATTGCACTTTTGTTCACATATATAAGTGCACAACACACTACTTCTGAATTAATGATTGATTTTTGCGTATAACAATGTGATTAATTGTGATTGAAAATTGTTTAATCGTTGCCCAGCATAAGTTTTAATATATAAAGCTTTGATGGAAACTGCTTGATGTAAATTAGACAAGATGATTCTGAGTGTAATCTTCATTTACAGAAATTTCACTTTATTTTTTTTTCTTTATTTTAGATATCCTGATAGGTGAGAGCTTTGTCTTATTTTACTTGTTTTTGATATTTGTGTTTATTCTTTAAGTCTTACATGGTCCATGGCAAGTTACTGACAGACTAGCTTACTGAGTGATTAACTGCTTGGTTGAATATTCATTAATAAAAAGAATAAATGATTGATTTCGACACTGAGGGACTCTTTGATTGACCGATAGACTGATTCATTTAATCACATTTGAAAATGGCAGCAGCTCCTTATTGTCATGTCTCGGCCAGTGGCCGGTAGGGGCCACTGTTTTGGTTTAGTTTTGGGGGGCTTTTATTTTGAATTTTGTGCATGTTTGTGTCTTTTGTCTCAGTTTCAGGTGTTTTGTGTTCAGCTGTGGTGATTGGGTTTTTGTGATTGGTTTCTGTCCGTCATGTCTAGTATTTAAGTTCCAGTTATGTGGACCTCTGTATCGGTCCATCACTCTTTGCCTAACGTTTCTGTTCTGTTTTCATTTAAATAAAGAAAACACAGTCATGGATGCCTGCCTGCCTGCGTGTAATCCCTGGGGTAAAGCATGGTGTCGTGGCAACCGCCGCGACGCCCGTGACAGGCACCTATTATGCAAAACTCACTTTTAATAGGTCTATGGTCTATACAAAACATGTTCATGGATCACTCTCTAATAAAAACAAAATTAACCAGTTTTAATCTTATACACCTTATTATACACCTCTGGGAGAATGTGTAGGATTTGTCCTGTTTTTTGCAGTCAACAACACATGACTTGCCTCCGCATGTAGTCACAGCGCTTGGCTTATCTGTGCTCAGAAAACTAGCAGATAAAATGGTGGATCTTCAACTAATCTGGTGTTAGGGTGCAGCAGAGTGCACCATATCTTATATGTTCGATCTGTGTATATTCACACCAATTTCTTTGCCTTAACTAATAGCGGAGGTTGTTTATTGTGTTTTGAGCGAGTATTGGCCAGCTGGGTGGAGCGAGTTTTTGCGACTGCAGTGGTCAGGGACATCTGAATTCAGCACACATAAAACACAAACATATATACAATCCAATATTTCCTCCTGTGTTGCCGTTTGAACATTTTTTCTCTGGCACATGAAATGAGTCCAACCGCAAACAAAAATAAATTTACAACAGCTTTGAAACTCTGTCATAGTTTCATGGAAAATGTTTGTGTATTTTTATTAAATATTGTAAAAATGTCATTCCTATTCCATCTAAGAAGAAGCCCCCCTTTCACTTCCATTCATTTCTGAGAATATTTGATCCAAAATCAAAAGCACATCTGAGTTGCTTCGGATTATCTTAAGGCCCTGCCCGCTGCTAAAGAGACCAACCCTTTTTTTTACAGCTTCAAAATTATTTACAACAGTACAGAAAAGGGCAAGGTAAATATGTGGCACTTAACATTATGCTGTAATATTTGAAATTGAAGCCTCTTAATAGTGTTTGCTGTGTGATAAAATAAAATCATAATAACAATAATAAAAACAAAGCCAGGAATTATATAAGGTAGCTAAAGACATTTAAATATACTTTGTTTTTTAATGAATCCATTCCGTTCTTATGCATCATATAGTACTTTATATTCATTTTATGCATTTAAACAAACAATGCATTTATTTATTTCTATATTAATCATTAATGCATGTTAATTTAAAGGTAATTTAGTAATAAAAACAAAATACTACCACTAATAAGAATACATTTATTATTATACTTACATTTTTAGCAGATACTATTTCTTTTATTGTATTGTCTCTGTTTCTACAATATATACACAAACAGGTACTGATATAGAACATCTACTGTCAGGCTGAAAGATTATTTTTACTTTAACATATCCGATAGGGGTCAAATGCAATGAACAAGTTCACACCGTTCACACTGTGTGCTGTGGTGTGTTTACACATGACAAAAAGGGCCACTTTAAATACCTGAGACTTGAGATGAACGAACCAAAAGATATGTTTTTTGATGAATCAAGTGTGCTCTTGCTTCTTTGTAAAAAAAAAGCTGCAGCCACACCAGCTCTTTAAATAAACCTATAAAAAATCTAATTTTTCCTTTCTCTGCAGTGCTTTATCACTCTTCCACTACATCAGTCATCACTGTTGATTCTGCCATTTCATTTCTTGTTCCACACTCTCACCTTCTAGAGCCGTGTTTGATGAATCATGCTTGTCTTGACATGACTGACCCAGAACAATGGGGACAGAAGATAAACTCTGCTTTCCTCCAATACTTTCAGGCCCCTCCTCGCTGTTACTCTGAGGACCTGGAGCTGAAAAAACAGATAGAGAAAACTCACACATTCACTGAGGCAATAATCACAAATGTGTAGCACTGATGTGGATGGTGGATAAAATGTAGTGCAACACTATTTATTGTAAAATACCTCAACAACTTTTAACAATATATTTCAATATCATAAGCACAAATTGTCCCAGAAGCAGCAGGTTAAAGCATCAATGCAATAAGTAATATAATAATTTATTAATTATAATTATTGAAACTTCATGAACACACCATTCCACTAATGACAAAAGACTGCAAGGCGTAATAAATGAAAGAGCGAGCAAATGTTAGACTCCAGCCTTTATAAATCACAGCACTGCAGACTCTGACACATTAAATACACTTTATTCAACTAGAAAGGGACAGTTCAAGTTGGAGAATTTTGAGGAAAAGTCATGGAGACTCTGAGTATGTTGGGAGAAGGATGCTGAGGATGGAGCTGCAGGAAAGAGAAGAAGTGGAAGGGCTAACAGAAGGTTTATGGATGTAGTGAGAGAGGAAGATATAGAGGACAGAAAGCAATGGAGACGGTTGATCCGCTTTGGCGATATGTTCTGCACTGATATATAAAGTATAAAGTGTACGCAAAATGTAAAAAATAATATGTACAGTTATCCCCCGCTTTTCGCAGGGTGGTTACGTTCCAAGGGCAGTGAAAAACCACGTTGTTGTGTTTTGGTAAAAAAAAAAAAAAGCCTAAAAATACCAATAAACTCTAAATATGCTCCCAGAACACTTTCGTTTCGTTTTAAACTGAGTTTAACGCATTACCATTTAAGAAAATGTAAAGATAAACACGTATTCACCTCTTTTAATTTAATTTAGCAGCGTGCAGCAGGCAAAACAAAGACTCTTACGCAAAAGAAACATTTAAATAACTCTCTCTACCCACATCTTTAGACAGGACACAGCTGTAATACTAAATAAACTGAGATAACTGTTGAAAATTGGGGAACAACACTAAAGTACGAGGACAAGAAACAGCGGTCAATTACAGACACACACGCGCACACACTCAGAGTGCATACGCCCTGTGTGTGTGTTGGCTACTTTCAAACCTCCCGTCTGTACTGTATTTTACCATTTCAAGACGCACTTTCTATATTTATAGTTATATATTGTTATATAGTTACGTTTTATATAGAATTAACTTTTACATTTGTTACAAAATTAGTCAGGAATAATTTTCTTGATAATTTAGCTCTAAAATGCTAAAAATATATATTGCCACAAAAAAGGAAAGAATTATGGAGGATATTTTGTAGTTTCCACTTTATTGTGCGTGTTTCTGCCTTATAGTGTATTATCAAAGTATAAAGGTCTGTTGTCCCAAAACACATAACTGCACTTCACACAAATTCTACTGTCCGTTTATAATACATGTTGGATACCTGCTTAAAATGTAAATAGTAGTGCAATGTCTTCATTTTAATTATAAGATTGTTTAAAGTCAATTCAAATTCTATAATATGATTTTCCTTCAACAAGCACTTTACCTCCATCATGTTTTTCTACGCTCTCATCGTTATCATCCATGTTGCTCGATGCATTGTCCTCCTCTTCAGCTGGTGTCTGCTCAGTAGTTACAGTTGGACTGTTCTCATCATTTTCTTTAGTGCTTTCAGGCTTGTCCTCATCTTCACTTGGAAGAACTGAAGATGAAAAAAAAGATTACATATTACATATTTACTGAACTGACATTTAAACTAGTACCATAACATGAAACCTCAGTAGCATAGATATGGATTAAACATAGTAGAACATTTTGGTTGTACCTGCTCTTCATTTGAAAAAAAGGATTTATCAGACCATTCTTTTTTAAAAGAAGATTAATTTTTCACACTCAATTGAAAACATGATTAAAACCACCAGCCCAAACCTTCCCAGATGCAGTAAGCTACATAACATTCAGGTTAACACTACTGTAATAGTCTTCACTAAAAACGTGTGGATTAAAAGAAAATGGGAACAGTTTCACAGTTCTTCAGAATGGTTTCATTTATCGAACACTTATGAATCTTACTTGAATTTGCTGTATTTGGTGTATTGTCCTGCTGCTCCTTCTTTACTTCAGTCTCATTCTGAACCGACTGTTCTACAGCAGTAGAGTCTTGCCTTTGATCTTCTTCATTGTCTGTTAAGTTGATTGTGGCATTTTCATCACCGTTGTTTGTTCCCATTAATGGGCTAATCTCCGATTTATTGGGCACAGTCTGTAAAGCCTGTAGAATTGCACCTGTCACAGAGAGAAATACTGTCATTAAACTATATTAGTTAGAATAGCATCATTCAAATAATCCTGGTTGTCTGGGTTTCGATTATTTCTTTCACAGCATTTCTTTCTATTTAAAAGTCAAGTTTATTTATATAGCACATTATCATACACATAAGGTCATTCACGGGAGTAGAATAAAAATAAAATAAACTAGAATAAAAAATAAAGGAATGGAAGACATAATAGAAATAAAAGAATACATCGGAAACCACTAAAAGAAAATTGAAAATGCAATAGAAGTGCTGATATTTGAAAGAAGGCAGAAGAGAATAGAGCCATTTTTAGCAGCTTTTTAAAGTTGTCATAAATGATAACACGGGACAACAGGTCAAAATAATCCCTAACAAAATAAGCCATGCAGAGTTAACTACAGAGGCCACAAAATATTCCCATCAAATTTCTGTGTTTCCAAACTGAGTACTTTGGAAAATGTCAAACCTTGTTCAATATCTTTTTTGCAGATGATTTTTTTTTTCCAACAGAATATTCCACCAAGCACAGCACCAATCACAAAGACAACAAGAACACCTATGACAGCACCTACGACATCAATTGTAGACTTATCTGGAAAAAGAACAGACAAATAAGCTTAATTCAATGTATTTAAACATGCTTATCACATTGTATGTATTGTGATGCTGAACAAAACTTTTACCTGTAAATTTACAAAACTATGACAGCACACAAAGCTAATGCATGAAGTTGGTGCTACAAACTGTAAAACACCCAGTATTTATGATGAGCTTTACCTGGAAAGCACTCCTTGAAAAGGAACTCCGTAGTCTCCTGGCTGACATCGTTCTTTGCAGTACAGAAATATTGTGTATTGTGGCTTTCTTCTTTAGGGACATTGAGGCTTGCTCCAAAGTCTTTTTCCTCTTTAGGCCCACTCCATTCAAACACTGCCTGATCTCCACGCTTCACTGAACAGAGCAGTGTTGCCTTATCTGTACTGTGTACAGTACAGGTCACTGCTGGTTTTGAAACTGGATCTGAAATTAAAATATGTCCTTTTAAGACAACACTTAATGGACCTCTTTTGAAAAACTGATGTGCACATACACTGACTTTCCATGAAATATGTCTGTATTTGTTTTTCTAACATAACATAATAATATACATGCAAGTTGTCTTAAGTGTTCTATGGAAATAAAAGTTTACTTTGATTGTATTCCTATTTCTTAATGGTCTGGGCTACACTTCTGTTTAAAACCAGGAAAATATAAACAAATGCACAATACACTGCTGGACCAAACATAACTTGTCATTGTCAGTGCAGGGGTAGGAGAGGAGAGTGAACAGCACATTTTACAAATACATATTAATGCAGCTGGGCACATAAACTGCATAATTGCTCTGCCTGGATATACTATTTAGTGTACATCTTTTTTGTCAGGTTTGAAAAAGGAAATAAGTCAGACCACAATGACAAGTGCTGCTGCTATATAGCTATTCACTATCCCACTTCCAACTGAGAGATTCAATTTAGAGAATAATGTAATAATACCACCCTAAAGAAGGGATGGGGGCGTTGGGGGATTCCCTCAGAAGGGCTGCTCTCACTAATGTAACCAGCCAGGAATGTGTGTGTGTGTGTTTTATCAACTGTTGATTTGTGTTCTTGTATGTCTTTTGTTGAAATAATACCCCCACATCCACAACCCCCCCACACCCGGGCCGATTCTGTAAATCCCACAAAACAAATCACTTACCAATCACTTTAACTGTATAATCGAAATTCTCCAGCTGTGGCTTTCCAAGCACCTGGATTTCAGCTTGATACGAACCGCTTTGTTCCTTAGTCAGCCCCTCGAGTGTCAAGGTTCCAGTTTCCTTATCAAGAGATCCTCCCTTTTCAAATCGATACCACTTCGGCTCACCACCGTAATCATACTCAACCACTTTATAGTTTTGGAATTTCCACAGAATGCCCTCAATTTGTCCTGTTACTTCAGCCTTGAAAGTTTTATTTGCTCCGACCACGATGGTCTCACAGAATACATGATCTAAAATAAACAAGCAGAGATGAGAAATACGACATAATTAGTTCACGTCACAGTATTAACACAGACAGGCACGAACATAAGAAATTGGTTTTATTTCTACATGTTGTTAAACGCCTGTAGCTCAGCGTTTCTCAAACTTATTTGTCCTGGGGACCAGTCATGTCAGGCTTTGGGGCTGCAGGGCCAATGACTAGTCTGATTTGTGAATTCTTTCACAACCCACACCTCGTCTGTCAGACAATGGTAAATCCCTATATTACAGATGCAAGAAAATGAACCGTTTTCTTGGAACCGCTTTAAAACGCACGTAATAGCAGTAATGATAAAAAACCCCACTGGAATTAGAGTTAGCCCGATTTGTGAAAAAAATCACAAATGGATTTTTGGCTAATTATGGAAGTGATTGTGATAAAGGTATAGAATCAGGGTTACTTCTGATTTTTGAAGTTGGTTCTAAAGAGATGCTTTTTTAAGATGGAGAAATATTTATAATAAATACTTTTTTGATAATCATACTGTGATGTTTCTTGTTTCTGTAGTTTTTATAGAAAGTGTTCACAAACGCAGGTTGGTCTGTCCAAATCACAAATCAGAATAGTCATTGTGCGCTTGGTTTGGTCTTTCTGCGTTGTAGACTCAATTTACACTCATCTCACCTAAATTCACATTTTAAACACAGAGGGTCTCACTTACACACGCCAAAAAGTAGAAAAAGGACGGGCAGGCAATGTCTCCGTTTGATCTCCATTTTGTCCGTTTCACTTTCCGTTCTAGCGAAACAAAGAAAGTCTTCCTCTTCCTCTTTCTGAGAACACACCCATTAAAAGTCCCCTTTAAAAGTAACTTTTAGTAACTAAGATGCACGATTGAAATTCTAGTAATCATCACGATCAAACGTAAACTAATCCTGTAAGGAACTGATTCCACGTTGTAGGACCTGAATTGTCCCTAGACTATATGGACAAAAGTATTGGGACGCCTGCTCATTACACAATTAAACTACAATTAAAATGTACAGATGTATTGATTAATTCATGAATATATATATATACAATTACCAACATGTTTTACGCCAGAAATATTATATCTGCATTTGCAAATTGCCTGTTTAAACAATGGTTAAAACAACGTTGCAACATTTTGGGGTAGAAAATCATCCACTCTTTGCTATTATCAATCTAAATTAATGCACTGCACTGCATAGCGACTGCACTGGTCTGACTTCACGTTGTAGGACCTGAACTGACCCTACACTAAATGGATAAAAGTATTGGGAAGTTTCTCTTGACACAAGCGGGGAATTGGCATTCAAATGCATAGACTTAATATGGAGGCGGTCCTCTATTTGCAGCTATAACAGCTTCCACTCTTCCTCAAAGATTCCACTCTTCCACAAGATTTTGGAGTGTTTCTGTCGGAAATTGTGCCATTTATTTCGTAGAGCATTTCTGAGGTCAAGTTCTGATGTTCGACGAGGTCTAGCTCGCAATCTTGGTTCCAGTTCATCCCAAATGTGTAGGATGGGGCTCCCCATTGGTCCTCGGTTCTGTCCCCTTCTGTCTTTAAGTTGGTCTATCCTAAGTTCAGTTGTGGAGCATTATTTCTACCTTATCCTCGGCCCGGTCCGTGTCAATTTGTATAGATTCAGCTGAAATCATACCATTGCTGTTAAAGGTCCCACTGCATTAAAATATTACACTATATGAGATTTTTTAACATTAATACAAGTTCCCCTAGCCTGCCTATGGTCCTGCAGTGGCTAGAAATGGCGATAGGTGTATAGAGTGCTTTGATCATCCTGCTCTGCCGTTGAGAGAACGACAGCTCAGATGACCCGATCTGGAATTTAGCCCCGTTGGTCGTCATACGGGGAAAGTTACCGCCCCTTTCTCATGCTTTGCCCGCCCAGAAAATTTTCCACTAAAAATGAGCTCCATCGACTATGTGATCGTGTGAGAGGCCCCGACCCCCATCCTCCACCTTGTCCCGCCTCTCTCTTCCTCATTACCATTTAACACTAGAATTCCTAAAACTGCGATTTTTCCCGCAAAATCAATGACCTGCCCTCCCTGCTGACTCTATTGTTCCCCTCCTTTTGTTTTGCAAATGGGCCATTACCTGTGAGAGCTCGCACATTTGCATTTGCATGCCAGGTAAACCCAGGGGGAAGATTGTGTTGAATGGTTGT